>PVIA01002363.1:164914-213932 GCA_004024845.1 Tonatia bakeri | reverse complement strand
TAACTAACAGCAGTTTTCAGGGACCTCGACCTGCCCCTGTTCTGGACTCTGGGGCAGCTGCTTTTTATCACCTTCCCCAGCCTGACCAGGAGGTGCTGCTCCCCTTGGACAATGCCTGGCAGGGAATCACCTTCAGGAAATAGTTACTGAGTGAATGAACATACACCATGAGGAGTTTAAGAAGTTGAGGCTGGAAATGGAAGTGCTTGGATTGGACCTTAAGTCTGTCTGAGTCCCAAGCCAATGCTCCTAACAAAATTTCACAAATCTCTCTACTTAAGTAATTATGTCTGCTTAGTATATTAAAAATATGATTTATTGATGAAATAATAGAAATACATGTATAATAGTCTGCCAATCAAATTTTACTTATAAAGATAAAGAGATTATTCTCTTTGGGTCTTCATGTGAGTGCTTGACAATATTCAAATTAAATCACAAAATTATTATAGGAGCATAACATTTTAGAAAGCTCTAATGCATAATAAGAAATTCCATTTGTAGCAATGAGCTGGATTCATAAAAAATGAATAGTAATGCTGAAAGTGTAGCAAGCACTACATGACAGTCATTGTGCTGAGTGCTTTATGTACGTCATATTATTTCATTCTCGCCTGAAGCTGTGAAGTAGACCTTTCTGTTACCACACTTCACGGAGAAAGAGCTGAGACATGAATTCATGGCCCAAAGTCACATCATTGGTATGTGCTGAGGTATGACAGGAGCCTAAGTCTATTCAGGCCTAGGGCAAAGACAGTTCTTAACATCTGTATGTTTTCCCTGCTCATGCAAGCTGGAACAAGGTGATGTAGTCCCATCTCACCTTTCTGAGGAGGGCGTGTCTTTTGGCTCTAGGGCATGTGTTCACTAGCAGCTTTTGAGGTGTCTTGCTCATAAGTAATCTTTGAAGTGCAAATGCAAATAGCATTACCTGAAAGACCAGGATGATCATTTAATTGAATTCAGTGCTGCGATTTGGTGGGAGAATGCTCTCCTCACCACTTCCTCAGGGAGCAAGGAGGGCTGCAGTCTGACCAGGGAGTGTTGTGCTTGGCTATGTCCCTTGTCCTCCACCCTCTGCTGAATTTCCTTGGCCTTTCCTCTGGTTTTCCCTCCCACAGCTGTCCCCATGCCCTGTGCAAGCTGCTTCCTTTTCAGCAGCTCAGGGTCAAGGTAGAGGTGGCCAATTGTCTCAGAAAGGAAGACCTTGGATGGGAGGAGATCTTACTTCAAAGGAAGCCCAGAGGGCAATCTCAAAGTATCTCAATTTATTTTTCCTTCTTTAGGATGCCTTTTTAGTATGGTTCTCATGACAGAAAATGTTAACTGTCTTTGATCCTTTAACATGATCACCAATAAATGCTTCTGAGAAATACAGGGTGAAATCCTGCCTCACTGAAGAGCTGTGGTTCCTGGGTCCCAAGCTGGAAATTTAAATGCACCTTGATTGCCTCTCCCTCACACCAAATCCTGATGATTCCATCTCAGACTCTCTGAAATCTGAGCCCCAGTTCCACTGTCTTGAAGATGCTCATGATCTTGTCTGGATTGTTGGTCCAACATCCAGTTATGGAGCCCTTCTGTTCATTCTCCATGTCACTACCAGTATGATCATTCTGAAACTCCCAAGTGGTGTGTCCTGCCTGAAGTCCTCTGCTGTTCCCTGGTGTCCTGAAGGTCCAGCCTGCCTCTCAGTCACCCCCTTCATGTGGTGCCTCCTTCTCTTCCTCTCCCCCACATTCACCCTGAAATTCCAGCTATTCTCTGAGCATGTCAGGCTTTTTCTGTTGCTTCAGGGCTTGTTCTTTTCTCTGAAATGCATGCCCCTTCCCTCCTGGAGGGCACAGTTCTCATCTTCTGAAACCAGCCCATGTCACTGCCTTGAGAAAGTGTGTCTTGCACTCCTCCATTTCTCCCCTTTCTGCATTGTGAAGCTCTGGTCTGTGTTGTCACCTGGTGCTCGTGGAGGTGGGGAGCATGTTTGTCTTCCTTTGTATGTTGGGACAAGCTTCAGACCAAAGTAGGGTATTGCCAAGTGTTTTTACTTTGTTTGTCTATTAATTCTACTTTTACTAATTACTAGCTAGGGGAGCCCTCAGCAAATTAGCCTCTGATCTTTATTTTTCTACTTCAGGGATAAGAATTCTTCTCAGATTCATATTTATTAGGAAGATTAATTAGATAATTCATGTAAAATACTTAGCCCTTAATCATTAACAGGAGGAGGAGGAAGAGGAAGAGGAGGGAGAAGCAGCTGCCACTGCTGTTATTTGGTGATGAGGAAAGAGTGGTGACTGTTTTGAGTCTTTTTATTTGGGCTCGTACAGTAACTACTCTTTTCTACTTCTGAAGCAGCTGTGTATGCGTGTTAGGATCGCAGCTGTGGTGCCGACTGCTGCGATGCTCATACACTGGGATCCAATGGGGAAGAAAATTCCATGGTCTAGTAAAACAGACTGGAGCTTTGCTGGGTGGGATCTATACAAAAAGCAGATGGTGCCAATCAATGTAAATTGTGGTCAAGATAACTCACTGTGCCTTGACTGGTTCAGTTGGTTGGGAATCACCCTGCAAAGCAAAAGTTACTGGTTTGATTTCCTATCAGGGCACATGCCTAGGTTGCGGGTTTGGTCTCCAATTGGGGCATGTGCAAGAAGCAACCGATATATGTCTCTCTTGCACATCGATGTTTCTCTCCCTCTGTTCTTCCTTCCCCTCTCTCTAAAAATAAATAAGTAAATAAGTAAGTAAATAAATAATTTTTTTTTAAAGATAAAGCATTGTGACTTGGAGTCAGAAAACTTTGATTCAAGCTCCAGTCATTATGAACCAGTATTCTTTTGGGTGAATTATTTGTCAACTCTTTGGGCCTCAGCTATCCTCTCTGAAGGACAGTTAAAATCTCATAAGCTTTTTTGAGAGCATCGAATGAAACCTTGTAGGTGAAAGCACTTTGCTAACTGAAATGCAAATGGACCTCTGCAGTCTGAGGGAAGGTTTGGAGTTGGCAGTGGGAGATTCAGTCAAAAAGAAATGTGAGCTCTTGTCTCAGAAGATAGACCACAAGACACGGAAGACAATGGAACACTGAGAAAGTATTTCAGGTGCCAAAGGATGCAGTGAGAAGCAATCTGCCTGGACCTGCCCTCCTGAAAGCCTTCCTTTACCAAGCGGGCCATGTCTCTCTCCTTGAGCAGAGAGTGGACTTGCACCTTATGTGAGATTAAATTCGAAAGTCCAGGCACGAAGACCGTGAATAGTCAAAACCACTCTTACCCTATAAATCACCTGAAAAGTATAGTATATATAGTTTGGTAATACAACCCTATATAGCAATTTTTGATGATATGATAATTTGAAGCCACTGTGCGGATGTTTAGGTATTTGAACATCCCTCAGAACCTTATCAAAGCCATACAGTGAACAGAGATGGTAGAGAATTCTGAAAAGTTCTTGCTTGCTTGCAAAATTTATTTCATTTAACAAAATTATTAAAAATCTCTAATCCAATACCTATTAATGGATGTATTTGTTAGCATGGGGAGCAGATAAAATAACATATATAGTAGTGTCTATCACAGAATAATGTGCAATACATAGTTGTGATGAGACTGAAAACTTGCTTTTCCAGAAAGACAAACACAAAGCACTTTGAAAGCTGGTTTCCTGTCCTTCCCCCAAGCTGGCATTTCCTGTGCTGGCCCACAAATCGGCTGTCACTCTCATGAGCTAGGCCATCGGTTCCACCACATCACAGGCAGGTGTGGGCATGCCAGGGACACGTGTGGCCCTGTGTCAGAGACAGGAGAATGTCGTGCTGCCTTGTGTGTGGCTCAGCATCTGTTGTGTTTCCTTTCTCCCTCCTTTGTTTTGGACACAGATTTACTCTAATTGATTTTAAGTTGATCAAGGATGATATTATTTGTGTAACAGATAAATAAAAAATTATATTTCATGCAGCATTGATGTCTATCACCGGTACCCTATCCTAAAGTTAAATGAAAGTACAAGGCTTCCCATGGCAGTGGGGACCTAACAGTTCTCTGTGAGATGAGAGGGCTCTTCATAGTAAATTTACGTAGCCCTGACTGTGTTACGAAGATAATGGAGGACTTGTATTCCTGTTTAGCTATAGAGAGGGTGGGGATGATATTTCATGTGAAACTTGTGAACAAAGCAAGACCTCAGATCATAACAGAACTACTACCACCATATCCCCTGCCAGAATCCTGCCCTTAGGTTCTTTAGCCTCTCACTGTAAGTTAATAACATGGGTTCCAGTTAATAAATTGATGTCCAATAGCTTTTCTGGTAATGATCTCATCTTCCACATGCAGGAAGACCAAACGTCTTTCCTGACCCTCCACATATGTCAGCAACCACGCTGGGTGGCGGGGCTGCTGCGGTGAACAGACCAGGAAGGTCCAGCCCTCGTGGATGTTAAAGGCTACCCAGCAGCATCCGACAGACTGTCTGCATCCATGGAGCTGTCCTATGTCTGTGATCTGCACTACAGTTACTACCGGCCCTGTGTGGCCACTGAGGACTAGGAAGATGACTAATGTGATTGAGGATTTTTAGATTTTACTTCACTGAAATGAATTTAAATGTAACTAGCTACATAAGGCTACTGGAGACTGCATTGGACAGTGCAGTGGAGAGGCAGAGAATGTGTAACATGAAAAGACTGAGCCTGGACATCCTGCCTCTGCCCCCAACTAGTGGACCGACTTGGAGCAAGTCAAATTTCTTATGCCTGTCTTGGCAAGAAGTAAACTACCTTTTGGGGTTGTTACAGATATTAAATTATAAATTTTTTAAAAAAGAAAACAAGAAAGTTATTTATAAACTGCAAAGTACCTTGAAAATATGCAGTGATTTTAATGAGTTCTATTAACATAAACCCTCATGGAGAATCTCTAATGTTTCCGATATCATTTGCTGTAAATTTGCACCTTAAGAAATGCTTTGCTGTAGACTATTTGGGGTATTAGTGAAAGGCTTTGAGCCCTGTTAGTGTGTAGACATTCTTGTTTTCTATTATGAGGTTTGCAGTGGAACCCAATACTCTATCGATATTATTAGTTGTCTCATGTGTCTGCTAATAAATTTTGGTTGTCAGTGAGGACACCACAAATGCCCTTCCCTCAGGCCAGCTGAGGTGCCCTCTTTCATTATTGCTCCTGGTCTCTGTCAGAACAGCAGTTAGAGGTGAGATTAGGGGTGAGGTCTTGTGCAACTTCACTCCAGTCCACGACTCCAGCTCTGCCTGAAAGAGCAACATACCTAAGACTTGTTAATTAAGGTGACAGGATACGTGCAGTCTCTTTCTATTGGGATCTTCCCTGCCTGATCTCAGGAAGCTGTAACCCTGTATGACTTAGGCTGAGTGAGAGACCTCCAAACCAGGAGCCGCTAAGGAGACAAAACTTATTTCCCTGGCATGAACGCTACCTGTTCTGTGCCTGGCCTCCAATCCTTGATCAGTTAGCCAATGATGGGTACGATTTCCCAAGGAGAGAATTGCCTAAGACAGGCATGATCACGTGGAGGCCTCAGGGAAGGACTTGGGGAACTGTGGAAATGAAGGGGTAATTGACATCGACCCCTGCCCCCTTGGCTTTGTCAAAGACTGAGTCCTTGTTCTTAGTTGTGAGAAATCCAAGTCTCCTGGCTGCCTTTGTCTCTTCTGCCCGACTCAGGCCTGCGGAAATAACAGGGGCGGTGCAGTCCAGACCAGAGTCAGCAGACCCCTAGGGTAATCAGGCCTGAGACATAGAATATGCAAGATCCTGTGAGATCTGCTTGTTGGATGATGCTCTTGAATTAGAATATGAAGGCACGGGCAGGAAACAAAACTAGCCTTTTAGTCCTGTAGTCTTTTTAAGTGATAAAACACAAATTCTCAGCCCAGAATCCCAGCGGGAGATCTACCAGCACCTTTGAAAGCTACCTATTCCTTTTGACCTTCCCTGCCAGACTGTAATCCACAAATTGTATCTGTATTCTTAATAAAGCCTGCTCAGGAGGTGACTCAGGGCACTCTCCACTAGAGAGAGTGGCCGTTTTGTCCCTATTTTCCCATAGGACTTGGTTGTCCGTGTGTATGTTTTTCTTGTGTTTCGACGAGCATCTGCAGCAGCGATGGATACTGCTGGCCAGTATCCTCCACATCTCTCCTTAGGTCATTTATCTGACTGTGCCCCTTGTAATGGCAAATGGGCATTGCAGCATATACTTTACCCATTGTGGAAGGGATAGTCCCACGTGGTATTGCCCAGGTGACATTTAGGACCCTTGTTGATGGAGATAGCTGAGATGATAAATGAATACCCAGCACCCAAGAATCCAATCACAGCAAATATTGTGGAGGTGAACATCTGAAAGAGAGAAACAGTCAGGTTCTTAAGGTGGTCTATATGTTGGTCTCAACACACGTAACCTGCCTGTTTTTTGGGCATGACCGTTATAGGCAGAAGGCAGTATTTACAAGAAATGGGAACTCTAGAGTCTTCTAGAATGAAATTTGGTGTCTCATGTTCCTTCTTTATCTCATGCCCATATCTTTTTCATTTACTGATTGATGACTGAAGTGCTAATTATGGTTTGATGCCTCTGAACCAAGATTTTCAATCTTGTTAAGTATAGAATCTCCTTTACAGGTAATATAGAAGACCAGTCTATTATAGAACCAAAGAATTTTACAACTGAAAGTAATCATAAAAATTTTCTGTTCTATCATCTGACTGAGTCAAAGTTACTCTGTTGTCTTACATAGCAAGCAAGTTATGTTTATGAGAAAGTCTAGAAATTCTCCTCATTGGTTGTAGTTAACATTCCTTGAGGTAAAAAAGATTGAGTTCAACATCTCATCCATGTGATAGCAGCCTTTAAAATATTTGGACACTTTATATCTTAAATAAGGGTAGTTTATATTTTATATCTGTCTACTTCTTCTGCCCTCTGAAAGTTTTCTCTGTTGGGTTAAACAAACCCAACAATTTCAGTTCTTTTAAATGTTTTTATATGACATGGATTACTTAGTAAAAAAAAAGATTGTACTAACAGCTTTTTAAAATTATAAAATTAAAAAAATATGCAATAAAGCAGAAAAATAAAATTCTGGAGCCTATCCAAGCCAGCTGTCTCTTACAGATGAAAAGAAAAAAATTAAGCTCAAGGAAACTCATCCTGAACTTCCAGTCAGGATGGCAGCATAGGTAAACATGGCTCATCTCATCACACAACCACATCAAAATCACAACTAAACTATAGAACAACCATCACTCAGAACCATCAGAAATTGAGTTGAATGGAAGTCTAACAACTATGGAATTAAAGAAACTATACCCATCAGGCCGGTAAGAGGGAAAGAGATGCAGAACAGGCTGGTACCATACCCACGTGCGGTAGATAAAAATTCAGAAGGGATATCTCAGGAGTGAGGAGTCCCAGCCCCAACCCAGGCCCCTCAGTCCAGGGTTGCAGTGCTAGGAAGATAAGTCCTCATGACTTCTAGCTGCAAAACTGGCAGGGGTTGAATCAGTGAAAGAACATCTGGAGTCCTAGGCAGTGCCCCTTAAAGAACTCACAACAGACTTACTAGACTCACTCCCTCTGAGTTCCAGCACTGGGGTAGCAACATGAAAGTCACCAGTGGCATACAGGGAGGAACTGAAGTGTATGACATCAAGGCAGAGCTGATGTATAGCTTTCCCCCAGATAGAAAGGTGGGAAGAGGCCATTATGCTATTTCTGAGTGAGCCCCTCCTCCTGAGAGCCACAGAGCCAGCAGGCAGGCATGCTTCATATCTGAGACTCCATCAACCTGGCTAACACTGTTTGCCCCACCCTGGAGATCTCTGGAGGCTTTGTCCCACACAAATTAAGGGCCTACCCAAGCTGTTAACAGTGGATTTTCTGAATGAATCAATGGCTGGTCTTGGCCCAGGCTTCACAAGTTCCTAATTCCTCCAAATAAGCAACAGCTGGCCTCACTGAGCCCCCAGTCCCTGTACCTCTTGCTAAGTGGCCCCAGACCTGACACTAGCAGCAGTCAGCCTACACTGACAGCTTGGTTTTCCTTGAGAATCTCCAAAACCAGTGCAAGTAGCAGCCATCCCAGATTGCTTTTAGCGCATACATGGTAGCTCTGGGCAGAAACAGGTGGAAGCTGAACTTGGCATGCACCACCCAGGAAGCCCCAGACTCTGCACACCTAGTAAACAGCTACAGACCATGTTGGAGTACCAACACCCTGCCCCTGCAGGAGCTGATCCTCCACAGAGGGTGGGGGTTAGTGATCACAGACAGTCCTTGCAGCTGACTGACTTAAGTAAATCCCTCTCATTGACCTGCCAACAGCAACCAAGGTGAACTACAAAAGGAGGGTGTACTCACAGCCCACACAAAGGGTGCACCTAAAGTATCCAGCTTGGCTGATAGGGGATGATGTGCCAGTGGACCCTACAGGATACGTGCTACATTAGGCTATGCTACCAAGACAGGGAATCATAGCAGCTCTACCTAATACATAGTAATAAACACAGGGAGGCAGCCAAAATAAAGAGGCAAAGAAACTTGGCCCAAATGAAAGAACAGATCACAACTCCAGAAAAAGAACTAAACCAAATGGAGATAAACAATCTGTCAGATGCAGACTTCAAAACACTGGTTATAAGGATGCTCAAGGAACTTAGTGAGTACCTCAACAGCATAAAAAAGAGCTAGTCAGAAACTAAGGATACACTAATTGAAATAAAGAACAATTACAGGGAAACCACAGTAGATTGGATGAAGCTGAGAATCAAATCAATGATTTGCAACATAAGGAATAAAAATCAATCAATCAGAACAATGAGAAGAACACAGAATAAAAAAAAATGAGAATAGTATAAGCAGCCTCTGGGACAACTTCAAGTGGTCCAACATTTGCATCATAAGTGTATCAGAAGAGAAAGAACAAGAAATTGAAAATCTATCTGAGAAAATAATGAAAGAAAATTTCCCTAATTTGGTTAAGTTAATAGATATGTAAGTAGGAAGCACAGAGAGTCCCAAACAAGATGGATGCAAAGAGGCCCACTTCAAGACACATCATAATTACTTGGGCCTCCTCTGACTGCAGAGAGGCTGTGGCCTGGTGAGGACTAATTCTCTCCCTCTCTGGAGAAAAGAAAGGTCATTTGGGGGGACTTCTGGCTAAGATAAAGGCATAGGTAAATACCCTTTGCTTCCTCACACAACCAGAAGAAGGACAACAACAAATTAAAAACAAAAAAACAACCAGAACTGCCAGAAAATAGAAGTGTATGGAAGTCTGACAACCAAGGAGTTAAAGAAGAAAAATTCATCCAGATTGGTAGGAGGAGTAGAGACAGGCAGCTGGGGTGGGGAGGACACGTGGCAGGGAGATGTATCGGGCAGGCAATGCATTGGCTTGTGGACTGGGCGGTCCCACATTCACATGTAGACAAGCCAGGAGGAACAACTAGGGAGCAAGATAGGCCACATAGCCCAGGGTTCCAGCACTGGAAAAAATAAAGCCTCATAATCTCTGGCCGTAAAAATCTGTGGGAGTTGTGGTAGCAGAAGAAACTGCCAGTCTCTCAGGAAAGTCCATCTGAGGGGTCAATGGGGTCCTAGAATGTACACAAGCCCACCCACTCAGGAATCAGCACCAAGGCAACACCTGGAAGGGCACCATTCACTTGTGGGTAGTGGGGGAAGTGACTGAAAGTGAATTGAGAGCTGAGCAAGCAGCAGTATTCCCTCTCTGGCTCCTCCCCCTCAGACAGTACCACTATGAAGGAAAGTGAGTTGCTCCACTCTGACAAAAACCTAACGCTCCACCCCTTACAATGTTACAGGTACACCAAGATAAACAAATACGGCCCAAATGAAAGAACAGATCAAAACTCTAGGAAAAGAACTAAGTGAGGAGGAGATAGCCAACCTATCAGATGCAAAGTTCAAAACACTGGTAATTAGGATGCTCACATCCTAATGATTGAGTACAGCTTTAAAATAAAGGAAGATATGAAGTTGAAGCAAAATGAAATAAAGAAAAATATACAGGGAACCAACAGTGAAGGGAAGGAAACTGGGACTCAAATCAATGATTTGGAACAGAAGAAAGAAATAAACATTCAACTAGAACAGAATGAAGAAACAAGCATTCAAAAAAATCAGGAGAGGCTTAGGAACCAAATCATAGGGGTGCCAGAAGGAGAAGAGGAAGAGCAAGACATTGAAAACTTATTTGAACAAATAATGAAGGAAAACTTCTCCAATATGGTGAAGGAAATAGACTTCCAGGAAGTCCAGGAAGCTCAGAACGTCCCAAAGAAGTTGGACCAAAGGAGGAACACATGAAAACACATAATAATTACATTACCCAAGATTAAAGATAAGGAAAGAATCTTTAAAAAGCAGCAAGAGAAAAGAAGAGAGTTACCTACAAAGGAGTTCCCATAAGACTATCAGCTGATTTCTCAAAAGAAACCTTATAGGCAAGAAGGGACTGGAAGAAGTCATATTCAAACTCATGAAAGGCAAGGGCCTACAACCTACATCACTCTATCCAGCAAAGCTACCATTTAGAATGGAAGGGCAGGTAAAGTGCTTCCCAGATAAGGTAAAGCTAAAGGAGTTCATAGTCACCAAGGCCTTGTTATATGAAATGTTAAAGGAACTTATCTACGAAAAAGAATGATTGAAACTATAAACAGTAAAATGACAACAAAATCATAACTATCAACACTGAACCTAAAAAACAATAACAAAAACAAACTAAGCAAACAACTAGAACAGGAACAGAATAATAGAAATGGACATCACATAGAATGGGGAGGGGGAGTGGGGAGAATGGGGTAAAGGTATAGGGAATAAGAAGCATAATTGGTAGGTACAAAATAGACAGGGGGCTATTAAGACTGGTATGGGAAATGGAGAAGCCAAATAACTTATATGTACAATCCATGGACATGAACTAAGGGGGGGTGGGGAATACTGGTGGGAGGTAGATGCAGGGTGAAGGGGGATAAAGGGGAAAAAATGGGACAATTGTAATAGCATACTCAATAAGATATACTTAAAAAAAGACACATAATATTAAAATGCCAAAAGTTAAAGATACAGAGAGAATCTTAAAAGCAGCAAGAGAAAAGCAGTTAGTTAGCTATGAGGGAGCTCCATAAGACAGTCAGTTGATTTCTCAAAAGAAACTTCTGGCTAGAAGGGACTGGCAAGAAATATTCAAAGTCATGGAAAGCAGGAATCTACAGCCGAGATTGCTCTACCCAGCAAAGCTATCATTTAGAATTGAAGGGCTGATAAAGAGCTTCCCAGACAAGAAAAAACTAAAGGAGTTCATTATCATAAAACTTATTATATGAAATGTTAAAGGGGCTTACTTAAGAAAAAGAAGATGAAAACTACAAACAACAAAATAACAAAAATACATATCTATCAACAATTGAATCTAAAAATACAAACTAAGCAAACAAGAAGAACAGAGACAGAATCATGGATACAGAGAGCATTTTGATGGTTTGCTGATGGGAGGGGTCTGTGAGGGAATGAGTGTAGGGGTGAGAAGACTAAGAAGTACAAATAGGCAGTTACAGAACAACCATTGGTATGTAAATAATAGTATAGGAAATGGAATAGCTAAAGAACTTATACGCATGACTCACAGACATGAACAATAATGTGGGGATAGTCTGAGGGAGTGGGAGGTGCTGGGTGGGGCAGAGCAAAGGGAGAAAATTGGGACAACTGTAATGGCAAAATCCATGTAGTATATTTTTTAAAAAAGAAAAAAATTAGGCCATGGATGTAATGTCTATTCTAAACAACAATAGGAAAACAGCATGGAAACATAATAATTTTGGAAATAAAGGTGGAAAAAGATTGCTTCTATTACTTTGGTGACATGAAGGTGTACTTCAAAGTGAAAAAGTTTATTTTTCTTAAAAATAATATTTATTTTTAATTTACAGTTGTACAATATTATATCAGTTTCAGGTGTACAACACAATGATTAATCATTTATATAATTACTAAGTGATCACCCCAATAAATATTGTACCCATCTAACAACATACATAGTTATTACAATATTATGACTATCTTCCCTATGTTGTACTTTACAAGCCCATGACTATTTTGTAACCACCAATTTGTACTTTTTAACCCTTTCCTCTTTTTCACTCATGGCTTCAGCTATTCTCCCATCTGGTAACCATCAGCTCTTTTTCTGTATCTCAGTTTGTTTCTGTTTTGTTTGCTCATTTATTTTGTTTTTTAGATTCCACATATTAATGAAATCACCAGTGTGTGTCTTTCTCTGACTGACTTGCTTAACATAATACCCTCTGGGTCCATCTATGCTGCCACAAATGGTAAGATTTCATCCTATTTATGGCCATGTAATATCCCATTGTATATATAGTATCACTTCTTCCTTATTCATTTGTCTATTGATGGACACTTTTAGGTTGCTTCCTTATCTTAGTTATTGTAAACAACACTACAATAAACATAGGGGTGCATATATCTTCTTAAATTAGTGTTTTGAGTTTCTTTGAATAAATATCCAGAAGTGGAATTGCTGGCTCCTTCTTTGCCTTTTGTTATAGCCTTTGTTTTAAAGTCTGTTTTGTTTGGTACAAGTATTGCTACACCAGCTTTTTTTAGTTTTCATTTTTATGAATATTTTTTCCACCCCTCTTCTTTCAGTCTGTGTGTGTCTTTTGATCTGAGAGAATATCTTGTTGGTGGCATATGAATTGGTCTTGTTTTCCTAACCATTTAGCCACCCTATGTCATTTGATTGGAGTATTTATTCCATTTGCACTTAAAGTAATTGTTGATACATATGTAGTTATTGACATTTTATTATACATATTTTTTATCTTTCTTCTATCCTCTTAAAAGTAGTCCTTTTAAGATTCCTTGTAATATGGTTTGTGGAGATGAACTCCTTTAGCTTTTTCTTGTCTGCAAAGCTCTTTATCTGTCCTTTGATTCTAAATGATAGCTTCTCTGGGTAGCATAATCTTGATTGTAGATCCTTGCTTCTAATCACTTTAAAATATTTTCTGCCAATTCCTCTAGCCTGCAAAGTTTCTATTGAGAAATCAACTGACTCTTTTACGGAGCTCCCTTGTAGCTAACTAACTGCTTTTCTTTTGCTGCTTTTAAGATTCTCTTTTGGCTTTTTAATTATGATGTGTCTTGGTAAAGGCCTCTTTGAGTTAATCTTTTTTGGGACTCTGTACTTCCTGGGATTGCATGTCTATTTTCTCTCCAGGTTAAGGCAGTTTTTTTGTCATTATTTCTTCAAATAGGTTTTCAATTTATTATTTTTTTCCTTTTCCTTCTTTTACCTGTATGATACTAATGTTGGTATGCTTCATGTTGTCCCAAAGGCCCCTTAAACTATCCTCATATTTTTACATTTCTTCTCTTTTTGCTGCTGTTTTCTGCTTCCTTATTTTTTGACTGCAGATTTTATCTTATGCTTCATCTAACTTGTTGACTTTTTTCTAGTGCATTCTTCATTTCAATTATTTTTATTCATTATTTCTGACTGGTTCTTTTTTATGTTTTCTTTTTTATTAATCTTTTTTAAAACCAGATTTTATTTACTTATTTTTAGAGAGAGGGAAAGGGAGAGAGAAAGAGAGGGAGAGAAACATCAATGTGTGGTTGCCTCTTGAGCGCCTCCCACCAGGGACCTGGACCACAACCCAGGCATGTGCCCTGACTGGAAATTGAACCAGTGACTCTTTGGTTTACTGGCTGGCACTCAATCCACTGAACCACACCAACCAGGGATTTTTTTTTTATTATTATTATCGATCTTTAAGGTAAATTTTATTAATAGAATTCTTAATAATAAATGATCCTTACATATCTGAAATAAACTCCATTTGGTAATGATGCTGCCATTTTAATGATGCTGTCTTTTAATATTGTGCTGGGTTTGGTTTACTAATATTTTGCATTCATGTGCTTTATAATGATGTCTTGGTCAACAACGGGCCTGCATATATGATGATGGTTCCATAGGACTGTAATAGAGCTGAAAATTTTCTGTCACCCATTGATGCCATAGCCTCACAACCTCTAGTGCAACACATTCCTCACATGTTTGTGGGGATGCTGGTGTCAACAAATATTCTACTCTGCCAATGGTATAAAAGTATAACACACACAGTTATATAGGGTATGTAATACTTGATAATAAATAACTATGTTACTAGCTTAGGTATTTACTGCACTGTAATTCTCATCCTTATTTTTGGTTCTATTTTATGTTTTCTATCTCCATTTTTAGGTTTCCTATCTCTTTGTTGAAGTTCTTGCTGAGATCATTGAACATCCTTATAACCAGTGTTTTAAATTCTGCATCTGGTAGATTGCTTGTCTCCATGTTGTTTAGCTCCTTTTCTGGAGTTTCGTTCTGCTCTTTCATTTGAGACACTTTTGTTTTTCCCCCACTTTGGCTGCCTCCTTGTGTTTGTTCCTACGTATTAGGAAGAGCTGCTACTTTTGCCATTCTTAGTAGAATGGCCTTATGTAGTAGGTGTCCTATGAGGTCCAGTGTCTTTCTCCTCACCTGAGCTGTGTGCTTCAGGGTTGTCCCTTGTGTGGGTTGTGTGTGCCCTCTTATTGCAGTTGGGCATTGATTGCTATTAGAATATCATTCAGAGGGATTGAGCCTCAGGAAGACATGTCGTGAGGACTGACTGTGGCTATAGGAAAAAAGCCATATGCAGGTGCTGAGCAAGATTTGCTTTGGTTGGGTTCTGGTGCCTGCTCATTTTGCCCATTGGTTGTGTCTCTTGTAAAGGTGGTTGGGTGGTACTTTGCTGTGGTCATGAAGTTGGCCACCATGTGTGTTGATGGCTCTTAGGAGGGGCTCTTGTTCAAGCCAAGTTCACCTGTTGCCTGTGCTTTGCCACTTGGTATGAGCTACAAATGGATCTTTAGATGGTTTCCACTTGCAAAGCACAAAAGTTTTAAAGTCAGCATATCCAGACTCAAATCTCAGGATTGTCACTTTTTTCTGTGTGATAGCTCTGCATAATGTATGTTTCCTCAGGACCTTAGTTTTTCCATCTATAAAATGGGCATGATAAAGCTTACCTAAAGGTATGTTGAGAAAATTAGATGTGATAACCTAAGTTAAATGTCAGATACTTCCCTTTCTCCTACATGTATTATTAACAATCTTACTGTAATGTGTATTTTGGAGATGGGATGTATATTTGGGAAATAGGATTTGGAAGAGAGAACCAGGTTGTGCCTGTGCAATTGAAATCTATGTGACAATGGAGTTTCACTTTTGTTCATATTTGTTTATGTATCATATATAAATGTGTTTTTGGTGCAACTTTCCAGACTGAGCTATGGCCCCATGTGCCTTATGAAGCCTTGTCTGACTTCTTAAGTAGAATCTACCAATACTTCCTTAATACCTCTTATCTTGGGTACTTGACTATCTAAACTTCTATCACTGTACAGTGCCTGAAAGACTCAAATGTGTAGCTTTTTATGTCTGTCTTCCCATCCTAAGCTCAACCTCCTTAAAGTCACGGGCAGTGAATTCTTTAAAGCTAGTTAGGATATTGTTCAATTTTTCTTCTTGGCTTATCAAAGAGGCTGGATAAATATCTGTTGGATGTTTTAAATGACTAAGGTTTTATAAAAAATCTAAATACCCATTATTTAGATTTTTTTCTTGATTTTCCCTTGATTTAGATTTTTTTTGTTTAGAGTACCCCAAGTCCACTCTCACCATTGAGAACATTTGCGAATAAAATCTAGGTCATAAGTGAATGAAAATTTTTTTCAATTTATCATATTAGAACAGCAGTCTCTTTTCCAAAGGATCTTTTCTTGAATAATTTTTCAAATTGCTGAATTATATAAAGTTAAATAGGGTTTATTACTATTGTATGTTTAAGAATCTTTGTAATATACATACATGTGTGAAATTTCAGAAAGGGGACATATTACTTATGCACAAATATAAGAAAATTATTAACTCTCAGACTATCCCTCAGACCTGAGGGAATTGTGTTAGACTTGAGTCTTAAATTCACCTATCAAGCAATAGGTCACTTCCTCAAATGTTTATTTTGAAAACTGAGCATGGGGAGGACATTTGTCAGATACAACTCAGTCAATGCTAGATGACAGAATTAACTGAAAATTTTTCTTAACACATTTATTAATTAGGAAAGTTGATCTTATAATTCATAGTACTGGCTATTATAGCTAACAAACCTCTTAGGACATTCTAAAGGAACACACAGTATTTATGATTGTAGGGACTACTAATATACACCTGCAAGAGAAATGTTTGAATATGGTGTTTGTCTTATGGGAATTAATATTTGTGAAGGAATAAGATTTCCACTGACAACATCATACATGGATACAAAAGTGCATGCCCAAACTAAAATGGAAGAGAGGTGCAGTGGAAAACTTTTGATGGCTCCACAAGTGTCTTTAACAGAAGCAAATACGTTAATATTACATAAGCATGAATATATTAAAAACCACATGAGTGGGGGTAAAAGTCATATTTTAAAATGAGTATATTAAAATTATTTTATTTTTTAATACATGTGATTTAAAATAGGCATATGTCACTGAAAGTTTACATACTAATGTTAGTCAAGAGCTTATTTTGAAACTTCTTTAATGGGAAACTAAGAGTTGGTTTTATAGCAATAATTATTGCAATAATTATAGCAATAATAATTTATAGCAATAATTATTGCTTTGTATGGGGATGTATATAGTAATTTGCAGAGTTTCTCAATCTCATGGCACCTATAACCTTCTTTTGTGTGTGAGTTCTTACAAGAACACACTTCAGGAAATGTAACTCCTATTCTGAGAGAGCTTGTCTGGTGAGTTCTTTGTCTCTGAGCCACCTCCATGCTCCACCCAAATTGCTGATCAGTTAGATCCAGATGGTCTACCCCTAGGAATGGTCAGATTGTCCCAGTGCAGCATGGAAACTTACACTCAGGTCAGGGTCTTCTAACATTACTCCTGGCCTTTCAGAGCAGAGCTCTGAGTGCTCTGAAACACTTGTGATGTGTGGTCTTTCATCATAGGGTGGGCTGTCTCTAGGAAGCAAGGGTTTCTCACTTCTTAAAAATAGTTAAAAGTGATCCAAAACCAGAATTTCCACTAAATAAATGGTTAAATATTTTAATAATTATTTTTTTAAAGAAAATCTCAGTAACCATCTAGAGCACATCTCACTTTCTAGGTAATAAAAATAGTTTCATTCCATAAGAGCCTTGGACACATAATGTCATTTAATCCTCTCAGCAAACCCATGAGGTGGGTAGTATAATGTACATTTTCCAGACAGAAAACTGAGGTCACTAGAAATTGAGATGATTGCTCTAAGTCTAAGAGCAAAGTGGCACGACTGGGATGAGTCCACAGCCACTGCTTCCAAAGCCCATGCTCTAACCTTGTGACTTTCTCAAGTCACATGTCTAGAAGGTGGCTGAGCTAGATTGTGAACTGCGGTGTCCACCCTCCCTGCCCAGTGTCCTGTACCCTCCACTCCTTAAATTGCACACACACACACCTACAACACACTGCCACTAACACCAGACACTCCTGTTTATGCAACTTGCCCTATGAATGACATTGGTTCCCTCAAAGAAATAAAACAGCATATAAGAAAAAATTTATTTTTGCTTACTTGACTTGATTTCTAATCATTAGTCAGGAATTATTAAACTATTGATTTAGGATGCTAGGGTATCTAAAATTGCTGTAATGAAAAGGAAAAATTGCAGTTATAGGAAGGCACTTGGAAGTCCAAGGAGACCTGGCTCCCGCCCTCTCAGCATCACCCAGGCTCCAACCCCTGTGGCCTCAGGTTCCTGTGTTAAACATAAGAAAGTGGTGGAAAGTTCTAGAAGGTCCCTTCAGTTAAAACAACCAAGCCTTCAACATCTATTGTTAGTAGTGAGAGGAGAAATTGACTAGTGCTATTACTGTTGTGTGAACTGAGTGAGGCTTTAGATATCCCTCTTGGAACATTTTAGCCAGCAAATGTTTATAGACACAAAAACAGTACAAATGCCAACATTCTATATTTTAGGCAAGTCTAAATAAATGAAAAACCAGGTTAACATAAAATATCAAAGAGATGATTTTTCTCTTTACCAAAAAGTTTCCACTGTAAATATTGTCAATGTAATTATGTTATTTGTATATACAGGATCAAGCAAAAGTAGGTGTATTGTTGTTTGTATAGAAAATAATGCAATAATTAATAAGTAATAATATAAGAATAAACTCTGTGTTTTGTGTACTCACAACTATAAACCTACTTTTTTCCCACCCTGTATATACATATATAATTTAAAATTATCTAGTATCCACCATTAAATCTTTTTTTAAGTATGTATATTTTCTTTAACTCAGCATATCTAACATGTCATTATTTTATCATATAATCAATATAAAAATTACCAAGGATATATTTTACATTCTTCTTTTTGTACTATCTCTTTGAAGTCTGGTGTGCATTTTATACCCACGTTACATCTCAATTTAGATTAACCACATTCCATGTGCTCAACAGCCACACATGGAGAGTGGCTGATGTATTGGACAGCATAGTTTAGAACAATTGAAAATTGATTTTTTGTACTAAAAGTTTAAACAAATGCATGAATATGGTCTGTATTGAACTTATGATGTGGATTAAAATGGGGATCTATAATAAATCTAACTAAAAGTAACCTTATATGGTGATCTGATCATGAATTGTTAACTGGGCAGATCATGGTGGGTATGCATGCAACAGGCCTAAAAAAGGCTTATCTTCCCCTTAACCAAGGTTGTAAGTCTCCTTGTGCATCTAGGCTAACACCCTTTGGAAATGCCTCTTTTTCAGACCCTCAGAGGTAGAACCTCCCTCAAGGAATCACCAAATCCTGTTAACTACCCTGTGATCCAATCACAGAGATTTTCTTGCCCTGCTTTCTTTCTTTCAGCCTTCATTTAATCTTCCTTATATTCCTTCCTAATTCCAAATGAGTAAGAAAGATTGCAAATGGTCCTTTTTTGATACACTGGAGATCTTGCTTCCTGGCATGTCCTCAGTATGGCTTCAATAAACTCATAAAAATTCTGTACAGGTTTGGATGCTTGCACATTGACAATTTACAGTTATTCTCAGGAGGGAGGGACATGTAATAGAGGACTGGAACACAGTGACTCTCAATTGAACCAATAACTTTAATTTCTTTATAAAGTGATCTGAAGAAAATATGGCATTGAGCATAACTTCATAAAACTACAGGTGGTTATGTTCTGTTTTGACATTTCAATTTGAAATAATAGCTCACCTTAAGATAAATAAAACCACTCCCAAATTTATTTTTCATGTTTTCAGATGAAACATACAAAGTACACTTTACGTCACTTTAAGTAATTTTAGGTTCAGAAGTCTCTAAAAATTGCAAATTTGGCAATATAGAATAACTTTAATTTATCATGGGTTTCAAGATACAAAATTTTTATGTTAAAAGAAAAGTTATTGAGATCAGGTTGTATATGTTAGAGAACAAACACTCTAAATTGGTGTTTTTTTAAAGTGAATAGACAACAGGTTTGGAGTATCTCTGGAAGAAGACTCAATAATTGGGAACAGTGGTAACCCATGGGGTTTAGGGGAGAAGAAGAGAAGAAGCCCAAGTCTGGAGTCAGGAGTAGGAAGCTTCCTTTGTAGTCTTTGTGCTGTGAAAAGTTTTTCCTCAGCTAAATGAATAAATGCTAAAGAGGGACACTATAGTACAATGGTCATGGGCATGAATTACAGGCAGACCATTCTGGGTCTGAGTCCTTGTCACTCCCTTTTGACCTTGGGAAGTTAATCTTCTGAGACCTCCATTTCCATTCTGTAAAAGAAGGCTCAATAAAAGGTACCTGCCTGAGGGATACCATAATATATAAGATTGTCTAATCAATAGTGAATAGGACATCAAAGATACATACTCTAGAAAATCAGATAACCCCAGATAGGTGAGTTATTTCAATAGATAGTGCCCTGTACTTCACTGATGGGATATCTCTTTTGCTTATATATCCAGGTTTCAGAGAATTTCCCACGTCGTTAGCAAGCACTTGTAATGTTATTATATCATAATATTTTTATTCTCATGTCCTGACACATTCATTTCTACAAATACAATATGGAAAGCATAACCCTGAGCAGGAAAACAAAAGTAAAAATGCTAACTCCCTTATGGTTGTTCAACGCACCTGTTCTGTCCACACTGATAAAGAAATTTGTTTATGTATATGCTGTAAACCCTTTCCTTGAAATGGAAGATAAAAATATCTTTTAATCAGATGCACTCTAGTTCACCACTTGTCAGCTTTAAGATCGCCTTTCTGTTGGGCTGTGGAGGCAGACCACTTCGGTAGGACCCCAGCTCTGTCCCCATCCACTGTGGGTCCTTAGGCAGATGTGTACTAATGTCTGCTAAACCAGAGGAAAGAGGCACTAGGGGCTGGGAAGGGAGTAAACATGGGTGGTTTGGGACATGGTGTTTAGAGATTTGGGTAGTAGCAGCATATTGCAGAAACATCTCTGGTGGGCAAGGAGGTTCCTCCTTACCAATTATGCTAAAAGATATATAGAGATTACCTGCTTCCCCCACCCTGCTTAAAATGGTAACGTCCTGTATTTTCCATCTCAGCAATGCTAGGGAAGTGGGGACAGATGGCAGAGACAAGTGTTACAGTCAGAAAGATAATGTCATGTGCCTCAGATTCCCTATTTATAAAATGGGGTGTTCAATGTCTAACTGAAAGATTTATGAGAATTGAAACTGTAAGTTTGGAAATCACCTGAAATCCCTCCTGAGTGTTAATTTACTTCATTCATTCAACAAGCGTTTATTGAGAACATTTGTCCTCGATACCTAAGGCACTTGGTACTACTCTCCCTTTCCTGGCACACTAATACATCTTCCCCCAAACCTTGCAATTTCCCTGTAAAAGATAGCGAGTGCTCTGATTCATTTTATAGCATAAAAAATATATCATGATGAAGGAGTTTCCATACTATATTTCTACTTTCAAGATTATTATTTCAAAAGAACTGTCTTCTTAAATACCCCTCAAACTAGCTGAAATGCCCACCCCAGGAATGCTCACGCAAGGGGCATCCCTAGGGGCCCTGCTGAGGACTCTACAATGAAACACTCCTTTAGGACCTGACTGAAATCTTCATGCCAACAGGCCTATCAGCCCTTTGGCCCTGCCTATGGGCAGGATGGACCCTTATCTATGTAAAAAGGATGCTGAAATGTGTGCCTGCCCCTAACATATTTCCTTAACAGTCTACCTTCATTTCCATTATTAAAGATGCTCTTCGAATTAAGGCCATCAAAAGGCTCTTATTACTTCTTACATACTTAACATGGATGAGCTGATGAAATTAATTTGCAGTCCCATTGAACCCTGAGAGATCAATGTTTAAAAAGGATCAGAGGGCAGAAGAACCTCTAGTATGGGAGGAAGAGGTTGAGACCTGAAAATAAAGCCAGGTCCTTGGAAGTGCCCCCTCTCTCTCTCACTTAGTCCAGCTCATTGAAGAGGGCAGACCCCTGGGGCTGGGCTTCCATCTTGCTCTTGCTTGGAGGAGACCATATCTCCATTTTCTGGTTTCACCGTGGACTATCAATTACAATTTTTTTCAGGTCTACAGTCACCTCATCCTGTTTCTACTGATGATTCTTGTTCCTGGTTTTACTACCCAAGGAAAGGAAAGAGAATGATGCAGCTGACTCCTGGAGAATATTCCAGAAAAATATACCAAAAGAGAAGAGAGACAGGGGCCAGGGAAGGAAAGGAAGGATAGAGAGCAAGGCCTTCAGACTGCAACAGGCCTTAGCCCCACCCCCCGCACAAATGGCCTGGTGTGTTTATGCTCTGGGACCTTTCTGCCCAGCAGGGTTTGTTGAACAATGTTCCACAGAAGCCCAGTGTTCCTTAAACACCTGGAGGGGAATGCTGTGAGCCTTTGGGACATAATTCAAATCTTTCTGTGTTATAGCACTGATCGAATTATGCTGTAGCTTCTTTCTTTTTGTCTGACAAATGTTTGTAAGTATCTTTCTTCATAAAATGGTTATTGCTTTGCTCCAGACCCTCAGAACAATAAGGAAGCGGGGCACCAGAGCAGCAACCTGGGTCCATGGCTCTTAGGGGCAGGACAGGGACGCTAAACAAAGGCTCACTCAGCCTTGCCCGGTGCAGGGCATTGTGCCAAATGCAGGCCCAGGACTGTCATGGTAATATTTTAATTTTTGATAAAGATGTAAGGTATGTACATACTTTTAGTGAATGCTATTTTTAAAAGTTGGCAGCTGGATTACAAACAAACAAAACAAAAACAAGAAATGGTTCTGATGTTCACTGGTCCCAGCACAGCCTGTGGACAATCAGCCAGTCATTTGGACCTGTCATCATCAATCACACCAAAGGCAGGCCCCATCAGGTATTCAGGGATGAGTGGGTGGTTTAGGGAGCTCAGAGGGACAACTTGAATTGGACCCACCATATGTTTCAGATCATATTGACTCAACTGTTCTTGTAAAAACATGACTTTTCAGCCCTGGTTGGTTGGAGCGTCATCCCATAAATCAAAAGGTCATGAATTCAGTGTCTGGTCAGGGGACACATGCCTAGGTTTCAGGTTTGGTTCCTCGTCAGTGTGCATAGGAGATGCAACCAATCACTGTTTTCTCTTTTGCATTGATGTTTCTCTCCCTCTTCCTCTCTCTCTAAAATCAATAAGCATGTCCTCAGGTGAAGAAAAAAATAATAATAAAATTAAAAAACATGACTTTTCAGCCTTTGTCTTGGACCTCACATAAATCTAACTAGAAAACAAACTTCGTACAATACCTTGAATGTTATTTCACTTCTTGCTCTGGTTGTATGAAAAATAAAAAATAAGAATAAACAAACAAAACCCCTTGTTTTAATGGGCTAATCTTCATCTCTATTCAACATCAGGGAATGAGCTGGTAGATCTGTAAGAAGTGAGTGTTGTTTCTTTTCACCTGATTTCCTTAATTGCTGTTCTTTTTCAAATTCTCATCTTCAATTTATTCCTTCAAGTCTCCCAAGTAAAACAGAATTATATTTAAAAGGGAAAATTAGTTTTATATTTTTCCTATTTAATTCCTTAAAAATATCACACTTAATACACATAGTATAATCATATCAAATTGTGGTTATTTTACAAGTCTTTGTAAATGATGACTTAATTTCATTAAAATAATTCATGCTTACTTGGGACCCAAGATGATGTGAAGAAGGTGCGAACATTTTCTTTGCATGACCTTCGATCTCACATGGAAATCTGTGTGGTGTGCACAATGCACCAGCCTCAGCCCTTTGTATGTGCTCAATAAATATTTTTGATGGCACAAATGAGCAAATATGGTTACAAAGAATGATGACATGATTTTGTTTCAGAAGAAGAGCTCTCCCTTTAAGAAGTTCAGGTGAGTGCGTATAGTTTATCACTGGGGTACGTGAGTCTCTTAGGTGGACAGCTGTACCTCGGGAGAGTGGAGCAGGAGCTGGCCTTACTCATCATCATGCTGTCATTCCAGTTCTATTTTGTCTTTTTTATATCAGCGTACTTGAACTCTTAATACTTTTCTTTAATTTGTCTGAATAGAAAACTGTAATCTTCAGCAAATACAACACAGTATCATTGAATTCTTTGTTAATATTGCTTGCATTTGTGGAGTTGAATGCATTTTTTTTGTTAGAAAGGGAGATTATAAATGTTTAGAAAAAGTCAAGACTTCTTTCCATCAAAATAAGAATTTTGTGTGATAAAATCAAAGGGTTGAAAGAGAAAAGGAATAACTTTCCATGTTATTGAAAAATACAGCACATCTGTGTACCAACAAGCAGAGTGTGTCCCAAACTTAGGAAATTCTGACCTAGTCCAGCTTCCTCCTATTACAGGTGAGCAAAGGAAGGCAAAGAGCAGCACAGTAACCTGCCCAGTTGTGGAAGTGAAGCCCAACCCTGCATCCCAGAATTCTTTCCACCCACCATAGAACAGTGATACCTAATCTCTCTGCCCACTGCAAAAAGATGGGTGGCTGCATGAAAGTAGAAGTCCTGAGGCAAAATCCAGGGAGAATTGGGAAGAGCTGGGCACTGAGGCAGAGACCTAGCAATGATGTGGATGGGGAATTTAGGGGGCTACTGGGAAGGGGATGTCCCCTTTTACTGTTGGACCAGAGAAGTAAATGACTTGTCTAAAGTCTCAGGGCCTCTCATGGCTGAGGGAGAGGTCCAGTCTCCATCTCTGCTTCTCAGCCTGCATTCTTTATATGCAGTTCTCCAGCTCGGACATCCTTGCTTGTTTTTAAAATCTAAAATGATACTCATTCCCTATAAATAAGAGGGCACTTGTATGTTAAAATTTACTTTTATTGTTACTTTCCATCCACAGGAAGAATTTCATTTCTATGCCTTTACCTGTCCTGAGTCTTACTTGGGGTCGGTTACTCATCTTCAGCTCAAAATACCTAACACCAGGGGACAGTGTGCCCTGGAAGAATTCTGCCATCTCCTCCCCCCACTGGTTACTCACGGCAAATCTTTTTCCACAGCTCTCGTTGCCACAGCACCCACAGCAGTCATTGTTCTTTAGGCCCAGGAACACCAGCGCGGGGAAGAGCATCTGTGAGCAAGAGAAGCACCTCAGAATGGCTCTGAGATGTGAAAGGAAGGCTCACACCTGCCTGTGTGTGTGAGAAGTCACAGCTGTGACCTGGGACTTGGTGGTCAAAGGGACTAACAGGGCATGGCTGATAGGGTGGGCAAGTGTTATTGAGCATTTAGATGCCATTTGGCCGTACTGCAGTTTTAATGGATCAAGATTTTAATATCTGACAACACGAATTTCCATTTAGATGGTAGGTTAGGAAAAGAAAAAAAAAGTGCCCTCAATTGTCATGAAAAGTACCTCTTTCTAAAGCAGAAGTTCCCAATCTCTATTGAGAAAAAAAGGTAATAAATCCATGCATGGGTGGAAGAAGATTCTACTGACACCCGCTTCTCTGGGTGGTTTTTAGTCAATCAGTTGGCTAGAAAGTGTATTTCTACATGCACACCTCCCCCACCCCCCGTACTGCTCTCACCCCAGCACCATGTCCTGTCAGAATAAAGAAATTCTATGGCCTTTAGGTCATTCCTGGAACTTAATTGAACCTTGAGAACTACCAGCCCAAGTTTAAATTACTTAGTAAATTTGGGGGGCATGGTCTCCTTGTCAGGTGCTAATGGAGAAGGGAAAAATTAAGGCACTGACTTCATTCATCATGCCATGCTTAGGCTGTTGTTAGCAATGAAGTATCTTGATGGTCAATAAGTGCTCAATTTTAGAAGAATGGGGTGAAAATCTCCCCCAGGAGGATTTTAAGGCTTTCCTACTCACCAAGACCCCGCTTCCTAATACTCCTCCGAAAAACCAGACCTCTTCCGAAAGGTATTTGTTGTCGTCTATCACTTTTCCTCCAGGGAAAAATAACAGGATGTTAGCCAGACAGCCAAAAACAGAGAGGGGAATCAGCGTGCCCCCCAGGCACTTGGCACAGCTCCCGGTGCACATGCTGGAAGAGTACAGGGACGGAACCGGGAGAAATTCTCTTCACTGCCTCCTTCACAGTGTCTCTTCAAAGTTATCGGCCACAGGGTTCTAGTAAATGGCCCCAGTTCAATCCGTATTTGGAGCAGAGAAGCAAATCAACCTGTGACCTGTGTCTGTGGAGTGGCTTCAGCTTCTCAAATACAGCAGAACCTCGATTGCGATGGATATTTATACATTCTCCCTGACCTGGAGCCTTTTTTTTTTGCACTCCCATAAATGAGATTATGTTCAGTGCAATCATTTTGCCATGGAGACCAATAACCTCTGTTAATAATCCACCTGTGCAGACAAGACACTCACATTGTTGCAATCGGGCACAGGGCTGGAACAAACAGCATTTGGAACTACTGCACCTTTAATCTGGCAGCGCCCCTGCCCAAATAAAGAAATATTTTCCCCAGGCTCTTTATAAATCACTGTATAATTCAATTACATCCTAGCTAAACTGATGTTTCTGAAGTACTGCATGGTGGACAGTGTGTGTCTTTGTTTTTTCCACTGCAAGCCTGAAATGTAAGGATTATTCAAAAGAGATTCTGTTTTCTTCAATACAAAGGTAAGAATTTGATAGTCTAGTTGGCTAACACTAAACTCAGGCCTACAGGAATTTTTTAAACAATTAAATCTGTGTAACTATTCATTTTATTGCCTGACTGCTGTATTTCTATACTTGGTACTGCATCAAGTTCTATCTCCTTTCCTACGTGATATGGTGGAATTAGAAAACAGTTTCGCAATCATCTTGTTCAGCTACATCTTCCATGAAGGAATAAAATCCTCTGCCTTCTAAGGGGAAAGGAACGTCGGTGTTGGGTAGAAGAGAGGAAGGACACTGGTGAGTGGACTGGAGGCCAAGCAGGCGAAGTTGGAAGAGCAGCCAAGGAATGAAGGAGGCGGTAAGATGGACCCCTGCTGGAAACACTGCAATAGCCAGGGGCAAGATTCAGTTACTAATTTGTGGTACTTTGTGTCACTGAAGAAGCTCTCTGTCATGCCTAGACCAAGCTGTACATTAGGCAATGACCTTCTTGGTAGTGGTGTTACAAAGCTCTAAGGGGTAGAACAGGGAGCCTGCTAATTCTTTGATGAAGGTCTAGAAGTTAGAATTAACAATAGGTAGAATTGTACAGGGAGTCAAGTTTTAGCTGAATAAAAAGAAATCATGATGGTGGTGATTCCTGTCAGGCAATGGGGTTTTCTGCCCCTCCCAGAGGAGCAATGAGGGGCACGTTGCCAAGACTCAGGGACTTCTGGCCAAGGAAACTGTGGATCAGATTCCAGAGAAGTCACTGTGGATGGGCGATGAGGCTCCTTCTAAAGATTCTAAGAAATGTGTACTGGTTTCTCTGTAGAGATACTTTTGGAGCTCTCAGGTTTGGGGTGAGAAGAGAAACAGTAAGTGTTTATTGAGTGTGCATAATATACCGAGCACAAAGAAGCACTTTAACTGCTCCTCACTCTTCATGAAGAAGGTACACCTCTTTTACAGGTTAAGACACTCAAGCTCAGAGAGTCTAAGTATATTATGCAAGGTCATTCAAACGTTATAAGGGGGAGTTAAAATTTTAAATCAAGACTGTGTCTCCAAAACCCAGGCTATGGCCTTTCTAATAGATTTTCTCTTTTAGAAATGAAAAAAATAATATCAGTAGAATGGTACTATGTATACAGTATCTGGATACAGTGAGAGATACTTCTTTCTGAACTATAAACAATTGTGATATTTTTCTTATTACAAGATCATATATGTATATATATTTTTCTTTTTGCAGAAAAGTCAGCTATATAGAAAAGCTTATGGGAGGAAAGAAAAGCCAGCTGTGTCCCTACCAGCAGCAGATAAGAACTGTTATCACTTCACTAGGGATTGTTTCCCAGCACTCCAAGCAGTTGCTAATGAGCTGTATTTACAACCCACCAGCTTTCCTAGAGAGTCTGGGGAGCAATCCTTTGGAAAAAGACAAAGCTTCTAGGGATGTAAGGTCTGAGTTAACCACTGGAGATGCCACCTTGGAACAAGGCAGTGCCCCTTCTTTCTGCCTCTAGAAGTTACCACCATGAATAACACAGTACCATATTTGAATAACACTGATCAACCCACAGGCCTGATGTTTTAGATTTTTTAGACTAGCAAGTGGAATTGACAATCTATACTATCAGAGTGAATGGTTGGAATAAAGGATACAATGGACCATGATCAGTTTTCTCCCAGGGTTTTTTAAGAAGATGTGGGATGTGAGTAACTGTGAGGAAGGGTCTGAGGTCATTTATTTTCTGTGTAGAGAAGGAGAAACACTGAAAGGTAGTCACCCTTCTGAGACTTCAAACACGTGTAAGGTGACTAACTCATTTATTGTTCAATGATTAGTTGCATCTTCAGACCTTCAAGCTGGAAGTGGAACACCTTATCTGGACAAAGGTGATGATGGGGGAAGGGAGGCTTGACGAAATTCAACCTCAGGAAGGAGTGGGGGTCACCAATGACTACTCTAGGCACTATAGAACACTTTGTGAGATCCTGGGATTCTTTTTGTGATGCCCACAGTTGATGATCATTTGTGCCTTGCTCTCTGTTTAGCAGTGAAGCCCTTCAACTTAAAAGGCCAGAAGCCTCATTTTCAGAGACAGCAAGGAGGAAGTGGTGAGATTGAGCCCAACTTTGGATCCAGTCCTGTAGGAGGAGGGTTTCAGAAGTGAGAGCAGATGGCAGCTCTGGAAAGGACAGAAACACAGTAGAGAACCTTGTGGGAAGAAAAGAAGAATGCAAACATGGTGGCTGTTTTCCTGGACTTCACACTCTGGATGGTTTGACTGCAGAGGATAGAGCAGTGAGAAGCCCAGGGTACCTCCCTGTAATGTAGGAACTTCATTCCTGAGCCAACAGAGCACAGAACAGATGTTTTCCAGGTGACTCAACACCAGCAGAAACACGCTTAATAGTTTGGTGAAGCTTGCTACTGTTTCTCAGCCTGCTAAATTTCTTTGCCCTGCAATGGATGAAAACTCATCAGTTCTGTGCAATGCAATGCAATCAATAAGTGTGTTTGAAGCACCCATGCTGTATCTGCCAATGTGCCCAGTGCCATCCTAGGGAGCAAAATAAATCTAACTTACTTTGTCCTCAACAGTATTATGATGTCTTACTTGTGACAAGAGACAAGGAAAATCATGACAGAGGTTAAATGTGTCCAGTGCTTCTTAGCAGAAGAACTAGGAATAGTTTCTTCTGCCTGCCTTAGAGTAAATCACTCATTCATTCAGCACATCAGGGAGAAGATGAGGGACCTCAAGACATTCATATTCAGGTATTACACAGTTCAGGTCCCCATCTTTTTTGCCTAAATTTTGGAACAGTTTCACAAAAGTGCTTTTCAAAAAGAGGAAAAATAATAGAAAACATCAATGGGCAGTGCATGTAACAGGAAAAAGAGCCATTTTATGAAACTTTTATATTTTTTAATAAATATTAGGTAATAATGCAGCATGTTTTGTTTACTATAGGTCTCCAATCAAAACATAAAGATCATTAGTGAGAGTTAGTGATGTTTACAAAATGCAATTCTGATGTTATAAGCTCTTGCTTAAAGCCCTCAGGAGGTTTCTGTGGCCCTCAGATCTTAAACTCAGCCGTCTTTGACTTGCCTTCCTGCCACATCAGCCTGACCATCTTCCCACTTCCTTTTCTGCTCCTTTCACATGCTTCCCTATTGGGCTCAGCTTAGCAGTTCCTCCTTCCAAGAAACCTTTTTTTCAGAAAAGTGTTTCACAGTCGAGATGTGTTTCTGAAAATCTGGATAACGCAAAGTTAAATAGGCTTCTGAATGGCATGATATCTTAAGGCTTTTAATTTGCAAATCGAATTGCAGTTATTGAAGGAAATTTAGGAGACATAATGTCTGGTGTTTCCCAAACTTCAGTGTCTACAGAACTCTTCTGCTGTGGAATGCCTTGAAGGACGAGAGTTGCCCAGAACATCCTCTGGGAAACTTGGAGCTCGCTCAGTTCTCAAGTGCTTGAGACGGAGTTTGTGATGACAGAGAGAAGGTGTGTGCTCACTGAGGCAAAGGAAGTGCAATAAGAGTGAAAGTTGAAGATGGGGTTAGTGTGATTTGAGGAGATTGTGAGGAGCTGCACGCACACTGAGACTGCTGAGCTGGGAGCAGTGCTGGGAGTCATTCCAGCCTCCTCTGACCTGAAGAATAGGAAATACCGGGCTTGAGGGAAGGCAGTAGCTGTTCTTAGGTGAAACAATGAACTCTAATGCTTTATTGTTAGAGGCATTGTTAGTGCTTCCTGCCTGGGTCATTTTAACATGAGCCTTCCATAAAGGGGCCACTTTCCTGGGAGATGCTGGACCAAACTCCCTAGAGAATTAGAGGACATGGAACCCATTCTCATACTTCCCCATTTCAGATTGCAGCCAGAGTTGTTATTCAAGCCTAACAGGAGCCAGCATTTGCAGAGTACTTGCTATGTGCCCAGCATCTATGTAAGTGTTTTGTATTACCAACTCATTTAATCATCAGAGCAATCCAATAAATATTGTCTCTATTTTAGAGATGAGGAAACCAAAACAACTAGTAAGTTTTGTTCTGGTTATCTATTGCTGTGTCATAAACCACCTTAAAACTTTGTGTTTAAAGCAGCAACTATTTGATCACCTACCATGATTTTGTGGTTCAGAAACTTGGGTAGAGAAACCCTGGGTGATTCTTCTGACCCAGCTAGTACTGATTTCTATGATTTGCTCTTGTTCAGCTAGTAGCCACAGCACACTTCACTCACATGCTTTGATGATACGTCAGTAATACTGGGATCAGCTGGCCTCCTCTCTCCCCGCCTGCAGTCTCAGGGCTCTCCATGTGGTCTCCGCAGCAGTGTAGTTGAATTTTACATGGTGGTTTAAGGCTCTGAGACACAAGAAGTGGAAGCTGTCAGTTTTTAAGGCCTGGACCAGAAACTGAGACGGGGTCACTTTTATGTTCCTTGGTGAGCGTTGTCACATAGTCATCTCAGGTTCAAAGGAAGGGGCATAGCCCTCATCTCTCCATGAGAAGAGTGACAAAAAAACTGTGGCCATCTTTAACCTGCTACAATGGTAAAGGTAGGATTTGAACCCAGATTCTGGTTCCTGAGACTGCAGTCTTAATTAGCACAATGTAAATTCCTTGATAATCTGAAACTGGTATCTTTGATCTTTGACCAACATGGGGAGGGCTGCCTGCATGCAGTTAGGTTCAAATCAAGGGCTTTTCTCAGCCATGGGCTGAATAATCTGGGTAATTCCCTCTATTTTATATGGATAGACACAGCCTAAGTTAAGATTTGGCTTTTTGGGACCTTGTAGGCACCATCAAAACCTAAAAGTCAGTATCTCCAGTTGTTTTAAAAATCCAAACAAGCAAAACAAAGCATGCCCTACCTCATGACTCAGATGGGTGATATGTGGCTATCTCTAATACAGGTCTTAGTACAAAAGGGCACAACTTGACCTTTCATAGAAGCGTGAGTCCTGGCTGATAAATCTGTCCCAAGAGGTCTGCCAAAATATTGATTAGTTTTAGCATTCTTTCATGTTGCTATGGTTATAGGTGAGAAGTTAACTTTTGACTGAAACTCAGCTGCCACCCACTCTCTATAAAATAGAACATCACAAACTGAGTTTCCTCATCCTTTTTAATTCTCCTAAAATTGGGCTGACATTGGTTAATACAAATATAGGTTTCAAGTTACAGTTCTACAATACATCATCTGTATATTGTATTGTGTGTTCACACCCCAAGTCAAATCTCCTTCCATCACCAATCACCATTTAGCCCCTCTGTACTCATTCTACCTGCCCCCACCTCCCTTTCCCTCTGGTAATCACAATATTGTCATCTGTGTCCATGAGTGTTTTTTTCTTAATCTTTTACCTTTATCACTCAACCCCCCCAACCCACTTCCCTCTGACAGCTGTTGGTCTGTTCTCTGTATCCATGAGTCTGTTTCCATTTTGTTTGTCTATTTTGTTCATTGGCTTCCACATATAAGTAAAACCATATGGTATTTGTCTTTCTCTGACTGGTTTATTTCATTTAACCGAATGCTCTCCAGATTCATCCATGCTGTTGCAAAAAGTAAGATTTTCTCCTTTTTTACATCTTTGTCCTCTTTGTAAAATTAAATATACTCCAGACTAAGTTTAGAAATCATGTTATGGTTTTAAAAGGCAGAGAAATTTAACACCATGTTTGTTTTTTATATTTATGAATTTGACATTATTAAATTATGTATTATTCTCTTGTTCTATGCCTTTGCATAGGTATTTCCCAATTATTAAAAAAATTATTTTCCCTAGTCATTTTTGCTTTTAAAAAATCCATAAACATATTAGAAAACAATAACAAAAATGAAAAAAGAGCAAGCAAAATTTTAAAAATAATAATAAAAGCTTAAAGCACTTATGCTGATTAACTTTTGAGGGGGTCAAATTTAGCTTTCAGACATTTCTCCTTTTAGCATAGCTATTGAGCCATTCTGCATCGGGATTGGGCTAGGCACTGAGACATGTCAAGTGGGCAGAACTTACAAGAAAAGGAAGATGGATATTAATAATATTACTAATAATACTAATAATAGAAAACACATTGACTACTCAATACCAAGTAATATGTTTTAATTCTCATATCAGCTGTATGAAATGTGAATTGTATTTTATTGCCAAGGAAACTCAGGTGCAGAGAGGTTAAGTAACTTGCCTAAGATCTCACAATTAGTAGCAAGAGCTGGGATTTAATCCCACAGTGCCTGGGTCTAAAAGAAGAAAAGGCCTGTGTGTTTAACCACTATACTATGTTATCTCTTGTTCATCTGATGGTCTCAAAAACATATCATAACAAAGTGTGTTTTGTATCACAGAGTAGAGGGAGCCATAAGGGTGTGCATGGTAATGACATGTTAAAGTGAGGATAGAGACAGCTACTTTGAGAAGGTATGCTCCTTTGAAAATCTGTTCAGTGTCAAGAATGTTCTAATAAAATTATATTACACAGTATTTATTATAAGCTTGTTACATGGTAGCCATGGTTTTAATGCTTTTCATCATTACATTATTTAGTAATCTTGACAATGTCCCTCTGAAGTGGATACAATAACTCCCTTCCTATAGGGGAAGAGGGTGAGGCTCACAGGAGTGAGGAGCTTACCCAAGACCATGCAGCTAGCAAGTGTCAAGGCATAATTTGTGGTTTTTTTCTTTTTAATTTAAACATTTTGTTGTTTATGCTATTATCTTCATCCCAAATTTTCCCCCATTGCCCTCCTCCACCCAGGGACCACCACCCACTCCCACAGTGAATCCCCACATTCTTGTCCTTCTTTTTTTAATTAAGTATATTTTATTGATTATGCTATTACACTTGTCCCATTTTTTCCCCTTTGCCTCCCTCCAACTGATACCCCTACTCTGTCTGCAATGCTCCCTTAGTTCATGTCCATGGGTCGTACATATAAGTTCCTTGGCTTCTCCATTCCCTATACTGTTTTTAACCTTCCCCTGTCTATTTTGTACCTACTATTTATGCTTCTTAATCCCTGTACCTTATCCCATCTGCTCCCCACTGATAACCCTCCATGTGATCTCTATTTCTGTGATTCCATCCGTTCCTGTTCTAGTTGTTTGCTTAGTTTGGTTTTGTTTGTTTAGATTCAATTTTTCATAGTTATGAGTTTGTTGTAATTTTGTTGTTCATATTTTTTATCTTCTTCTCTTTCTTAGAAAAATCCATTTACATATCATATAATAAGGGCTTGGTGATGATGATGATGATGATGAGTGATGATGAACTCCTTTAGCTTTACCTTATCTGGGAAGCACTTTATCTGCCCTTCCATTTTAAGTGATAGCTTTGCTGGACAGAGTAATCTTGGATACAGGTCCTTGTCTTTCATGAGTTTGAATATTTCTTTCCAGTTGCTTCTTGCCTGTAAGGTTTCCTTTTGATAAATCAGCTGATAGTCCTAGGGGAATGCCTTTGTAGGTAACTGTCTCCTTTCCTCTTGAAGCTCTTAAAATTCTCTGTCTTTACCCTTTGGCATTTTAATTATTATATGTCTTGGTGTGGCCCTGTTTGAGTCAACCAGTTTGGTTCTATCTGTGCTTCCTGGACTTGTATGTCTATTTCCTTTGCTAAATTGGGGAAGTTTTCTTTCATTATCTTTTCTTTTTTCCTTTAAAGATTTCTATTTATTTATATTTAGAGACAGGAAAAGGGAAAGGTAAAAAGAGGGAGAGAAACATCAATGTGTGGTTACCTCTCACACACCCCCAACTTGGGACCTGGCCCACAACCTCGGCATATGCCCTGATGGGGAATCGAACCAATTACCTTTTGGTTTACAGGCCAGCCCTCAATCCACTGAGCCACACCAACCAGGGTTCTTTCATTATGATTTCAAATAAGTTTTCAATTTCTTGCTCTTCTTTTTCTATAATTTGGATATTGATACATTTAAAATTGTCCTATAATTTGGATATTGATACATTTAAAATTGTCCCAGAGGTTCCTAAGCCTTTCCTCATTTTTTAGAAATTGTTGCTTCTTCTTTCTGTTCTGGGTGAATGTTAATTTCTTCCTTTTATTCCAAATCAGTGATTTGAATCCTGGATTCCTTCCCTTTACTTTTGGTTCCCTGTACATTTTTCTTTACTTCTCTTTGGATAGCCTTCACTTCTTTTATTTTATGGCTGTACTCAATCATTTCTCTGAGCATCCTGATCACCAGTGTTTTGAACTCCATGTCTGACAGGTTGGCTATCTCAGTTTCACTTAGTTCTTTTTCTGGAGTTTTGATCTGTTCTTTCATTTGGGCCATATTTCTTTGTCTCCTCAATTTGGCAACCACCCTGTGTTTCTATGTATTAGGTAGAGCTACTTTGACTCCCCATGTTGGTACACCTGTTATGCTGTAATGAGAGAAGCCTCAGGTATTTGCCAGGGTGGGGCAACCCAATTTGCTGCTTCATGGTGCTGTATGCGGGGGAGGGGTCCAAGAGGGCACAGTGCCACTTGCTCGGCTGTGGCTCTGTTTCCAGTCACTTCTTCCACTTCCCGTAAGTGACTAGTGGCCTTCTAGCTGCTTTCCTGGTGCTGATTCCCTGAGTGAGTGGTTTTGTGTGTGTTCTGGGACACAGTGGGTCCTTTAAATGGACTCTCCTAAGACACTGGCAGTTTCTTTTGCCTCCCTAGCCCCACTGGTTTTACAGCCAGAGGTTATGAAGTTTTATTTTCCTGGCACTGGAACCCTGGGCTGTGTGGTCAGGCCTGGGATGGGATTACTCACTCTCCAGTCATCCCTCCTGGTTTTTGGCCATCATGTGTGAATGTGGGGCTGCCCGTTGCACCAGCTGCTGCCACTACTGACTTGTCACTACCTTGGCATGCCATGCCACACTGCATCCTCCCCACCCTGGCTGTCCATCTCCACCCCTCCTACCTGTCCAGATGAATGTTTCTTCTTTAAATCCCTGGTTTTCAGACTTCCATACAGTTCAGTTTTCTGGTAGTTCTGATTTTTTTGGTTTTAGATTGGTTCTTATCTTTTTATGTTTGTGAGAGGAGGTGAATCGTGTCTACCTATGCCTCCCGCTTGGCCAGGAGTTCTCTCAAGGCATAATTTGAATTGAAGGCCACACACTCCTTATCTTAATAAAGTGAAAAGGCAGTGCTAGAGGAGAAGGGAGGGCTTATGTCATCCCACTACCCAAAGATGCTCACACTGACTGTAAGGACTGATTTCAAGTTGCAAAATGACTGAGGAAAGAGAGCCAAAATCATGGGTGAGACCAGATTCTGAGGTCATAAAAACATTAAACCCCCAACCCCCAAAAAAGAGCAGACCTTGGTGGAGGCAGCTGGTATGATACTTGCTTATTCTGCATCAGACTTGGGTGGCCTTCCACTGCTGGTGGTCAGGAGTTCAGAAGCCCAAGGTGAGTGATGAATATCATTGGCTTGAAATTAAATGACCAGCTCTGAATCACAGAAAGTTAAAGTTAAATCAAACTGTTTCCCTTTAATAGACTGGAGACTGAACTATAATTACGAAAAACAATCTTCTCAGCAATAACCTGAAGGGTAAAGAATGCCTCCTGGAGGTCCTTGGTGGTCTTAATAGTACCCAGTGCAGTATGAGGAACATTGTGTGACACCCAATATTTTTCTATCAAGATTAGCATTATTGTGTTTTCCTAAGTGTATACCAAAGTTTCTGGCAAGGTCAGATCAGGCCTTCTCAAACTTTAACATGCAAATGAATCATCTGCGATTTTATTAAAAATAAGATTTTGATTTGAAGGTATGGGTTGGAGCTTGAAGTTTTGCATTTTTAACAAACTTCCAAATGATGCTGGCAGTCATGTCATAGGACATACATATGGTGCTGGGATCACACGGTGAGGTGTACACATTTACTAGTATATTTATTTTGGGCCAAATAGATAACCTCTCTTCAACTTCCCACTGGGTCTTCGCTTTGTGGGGTGTTCAGACAGTTGCTACTTGCTCTAGCAAACTTCTGTTCTGAGATAGTCACAGCCAACTTGGGGATTTCAGAAGATTTTGAGATTGGAAGAGAACTCTCATCATTCTGGCTCACTGTTTCATGCATGCTTTAAGGCAGTAGTTCTGAAAGTGTGAGCCCACTAAAAATTCATGCTGACATCCACCAGAAAGACCCTACCACTCAGCAGTGTGTCTCCCCTCTTTTACTCCCTCATACCCTGTTGCATTCCACAACTGTTATTCCAAATCTTTTCCACATTCCTCAGGCCCTCCCTTTTTTCCCCCCACTCCTTTTCATCTTATACTTTCCTCCTACTTTGTGGCAGTAGAGAGAGACCCAAGTTCCTCCATCCATCTTCCTTTTACCTTTAAAAGATTTTAATACCAACAATTCTTATTCAACTCAAATTCAATCCTTATTTTCACCTACTCTTAGTGCTTTCTTGTCAGAAGAGTACTTCCCTCACCTGTGCTCTTATTTCCATTTCAACACACTTCTGAGAGTGTTCCGCCAGTCACTGTTACTCTCTCATACATTTAGTATCCTTCCTTACCCTCTTCTTAGATGCTGAGTTCTCACTTTTTTCTCCAAATATTTATTAAGAAAGTTTAAAAGTATCTGCAAAGTTGAAAGGAGTATGTAATGAACTCCCATTTACCCATCAACTAACTTCAATAATTATTGAAATTCGCTAGTTGGGAACATCTTCCCTCAGCCCTGTGCCTACTTCTTATCCTGGTCTAGCTACAGAAAGTTCATCAGAGACACTTTTTGTGACTAAATCCAAGTGGCCATTTCTTAGGCCTCATTCTTCTCTGACTTCTCTATAGCATTTCGCTTTTCTTGAGGCTCTTCCCACTGAGCAGCTGGAGTCATACTGGTTATCAGTGGAAGGACTTTGGAAGTCAACATTGGAACTTCCAGGGCTACATTTTCCAAACTTATCACCATGTCAAAACTCACTTTACCTCTGCCCGAGAAATGGAAATGAGACACTCCTTAAAGATAGTGAACAGTCACTATCCTCTAGAAAGTTCTGTCCTTCAGTGTACCTAGTATGATGACTTTACTTAATTGAGGAACCATAAAATATTAGCTGATAATGATGATAATGCTTCCACTCCCATAGAACTATGAAACCAGATTGTGGAAAACACAAGATAGGATCATTTATTTACCTCTTGAACCCATAGTCTTGATCTCCTTTTTTATTAACCATACTGCTGATTACTACCTAAGCTTCCAAGGCTGGAATTTTCATCATTTTATGTTTCTTATGTAATTTTGAATGTGTTTTTAAATTAAACTTAATGGTTAAGAGTATACATTCATCACCTGTTCACTATTCAATTGAGAGCTTCTCCAGTGTACAAGTGTAGCCGGCAAGATCAAGTTAGTGGTGTGGCTTAGGGGTAGGGCAGAGAGGGGGAGGAGAAGTCAACTTATCTGATTTAAGCATGGTATTTTCTCTCTCAAAATACGAAGTATACACCTGAAAAATGACATCATATTGAACATTTTCTGGCAAACAGTTTAAACAAGTATGTTTGAGACAGAGGTGTCATACAGAGAAAACATTCCTTGCACTTTCTTTCTCCCATGTGCACATGCTGGCTAAGGGTCCACATGTGGGCCACAGTCTCATAGCCACCAGGATTTGCAGGAGCCTCCTTCTGTCTATATTCAGGACACCTTTAGTGTTCTCATTCCTGTGAGTTCAGCTCCTGGTACCTTCAAAAGCTGCCTACAGGCCTCATGGTTCATCCACTGTCTATAGAGCAAGCAAAAAGCTAAGACAATCTTCCAAATCTCTGTGGCTGAAGGGATTTGTTCTCTGAAATCTCTGAAATTTATGCTATTTTTTTCTTTTTGGTGAACATGCCTGAACATCATCCCAAATGAAGCTACCTTCTCAGACTAACTGAGGTGTATGTGACTTTGAGGTTAGCCTCCCTTCAATTCTTTTGAGAAACTTGGCTGGGGTGTAATGAAGAGTTCCCAAGTACAAGTTCTGGCTCTACCTTTTAATAATTGTGGCCCTTGAGAAATCACTTAACCTCTCAGAAGTTTAGTCACTTCATCTGTGAGGTGAGATAATTGTCTATCAAAGGGTAAAGGAGATGTAGGCAGAACACACAGCACAGAGTAGGTGCTCATTCATCTGTCCAAGTGCACCATAGATACTATGGTCAGGCTTTATTTTAGGTGCTAGGGATTCGATGGTGGACATCCCTGTTCTCAAGAAGATAGCTGTCTAGAGGGCATTGATCATATACCAGCTCCCCTTCCTGTTTTTCCCCATTTCTTTTTCTTATTAAAAATAAGAACATCTATAATTATGCTGGGTATACAATATTGTAGAGAAACTGATGACTGTGGTGTTCCAGCCAAGCCTAGATCTGCCTCTGTTTGACAGAGTCAAGGCAAGTAATAATTTTTATCCAGAGGAGTAGGAAATAATCCTTCTCCTTGACTTACTACCTTTATTTTGGCAGAAAAAGACTAGAAACCTGTGCCACAGGGTAAATCATGCTACTCATATTCATCCCCCAGGCCTAGGATCTTCACCCCACATTAGGTGTCAGTTCCTGATGGTGTGGCACCAGAGGGTAGGTCCAAGGCTATTAGAATGCTAGCTCCTCAGAGGGCAATAGGACAAACAGGGGAGATGAGCATGGGCAGCTAACAAGGCCATGGCTGTGTTTACAGGATGCTTAATGTCTGTGGTTGGTGGTGGGGCAGGTGGGAGAGGGATAGGGACCAAAGCATGCATTGCTTTATAATCAGAACAAAACTTTCATTTGTTTATTTATTTTGTAAAACAAAGCCCAGGTATTTAGCATCATATAGACCAAGTACTGATTTTTTTTAATTAACTGAACTTCTTAAGTTTTATCAGACATTTTGAATAGCCCAAACCAAACCAGGGTATGATCAATTGAGGATTCAGCTCACACCATCACATCATTTCATGCATCTCATGCATGTGTGTGCATATAACTATCTTTTATCTTCAAGGTGTGTTCATATTGGCTCACTCAATCCTGCCAGTGAGGTGGCCAGTCAGATATTATTGCAGACATTTTTTTTTTTTTTAGTATATGAGCTACTGAGAGGTCAGAGGTCAACACCACAGCCATCAGAGGTCAAAAGAGTTGCCAAAGTTCACACAGCCAGCAGCGGAAGAATCAGAAGTACAGTAAACATCTTCTGACTCTAGGCGAAGGCTCCAGCTGCTGCAATGCAGGTAAAAATAGCATGGCCATGCCAGCACCAACTGCCACTACCTGCTCCAAACACACGGGGCTACTTACCTAAGGACATTTCTTTTTCATTGCTTTTAGAGAGAGAAGAAGGGAAAGAGAGAGAGAGAGAGAGAGATCAATGTGAGAGAGAAACATCTATTCGTTGCCTCTCATACACTCCCAGACCAGAATCATATGCATCCTGACCAGGGATCATGGCTGCTACCTAGACTTGTGCCCTGACCAAGAATCAAAGCCACCGCCTTTGGGTGTATGAAATGATGCTCCCACCAACCATGCCATATGAGCAAGGGCAGAGACTTCTTGATATGTATTAAATGTTGGTTTTGTTGGAAGAACTTTGGAATTAGAAATTATCCATTTTCTTTGTATTGGTGATTGTTGTGTAACAAACCACCCCAAAACTCAATGTTTTAAAGTAATAAGTTCTTTTAATTGTTTATAATCTACAGTTCTTCTGCTTTTATTTGGGTCCTCTTGTGTGCCTTTGGTCAGCTGGCAGGTTGGCTAGGAGCAGGCTGGTCTAGGGTGGCCCAGGCTGGGACAACTAGCCTCTCCTCCAGATTGTCTCTCATCCTCCTACAGGTACTTAGGCTTGTTTAATTGACACAGCCTAGTTTCAAGTGAGAGACTGGATGTATGCAAGGTCTCATTTTGCTGGATTTTATTAATCAAAGCCATCATAAGACCTGCCCAAATTCAAGGAGTGGCTACATAGACTTCTGTAAATGCAGGGTCAGTGGAGTCACGTTGCTAAGGGAAGCCATCAATGGGAGTCATCACTTCAATTAGCCCTACAATTCCAACCTGGAGTTACCAAGAGGCAATGTGGGGCCAAGGCTGTAACACTGCCAGATCTCTCAAAAGGATTTGGAAATCATATAAAATGTTCTGAGTTGAGAGTGATTGGAATCTAAATTAAAATTTTCAAAATCACTGGGCAGGCAAACAGAGCCTGTGTATGACCCTTGCAGTTAGAAATCACAGTTCTGTTGATGACATTTGCTGCATTGCCCTGGTAGGTCTGGGTGCTGGGCTTATTTTGACCAACTGTGGGAAGACCAAGTGTCAAGATCGATATTCATCCAAAATTGAGGCCGAAGTCAAATATCAACTTCACAGAATGACATGAAAGATATTAAAAATGTATCCAAACCTGAAATATTTCCAACAAATATAATTATCATTACAGTTTTATTATGTGAACTTTAAATAGACTGAACTTAGAAGTCTGAGTAGCATCACATCAGTAACTACTCACCATTGTCTACTGTGAGGTTGCTATTGCAGCAGCCAGTATTCTGTATGTTCATAACACTAAATAGATAGATGCTTATTTTAACTGAAGCTGGTGGAGAAAAAAGATACTTGGAATTACCTCACTATTATCCAATACTTACTTTTTCGTGATAGCATTTCTTTTTTTAAGTAAAAATTGCATATATTTAAGTTGTATAACATGACAGTTTTATATACATATACTTAATGAAATTGCTACAATCAAGCTAAGTAACATATTATCTCCTCACGTAATACCATTTATTTTTGTCATGAGAGCACCTGAAATCCATACCTGTAGCAAGTGTCCTGTCCACAATACAGCATGATTAACTGTAGTCACCATGTTGTACATCAGATCTCTGGACTTACACCCACATAACTGCAACTTTGTATCCTTTGACTGACATCTCTCCATTTCCCTGCCCTCCCCACTCCCCAGCCCTAGTAACCACTGTTCTACTCTCTGTTCTTATGTATTCAAGTTTTTTAGATTTCACATATAAGTGAGATCATGCAGTTGTATTCTTTCTGCATCTGTCTTATTTGACTTACCAGTCTTCTCCAGGTTGATCCATGTTGTTATAAACAGCAGAATCTTTCTTTTTTAAAGCTAACATTTTATTGTATATATATTCACAAGATATGGAATCATAGCATTATCTTGTCTAGATCAAAGATGATTTCATTGATGTCATTGTATAATTTTGGAGTTTCTCCCAAGCATAATATTTTGACGTGGTTTAAAGTTTTCTTTATGATTTGAATTCATCTTTCCAATATGCAAAGTATATCTAATTAGGGCTTTTACTTGAAAGATGCATCTGACTGTTTGCCTGTATTTGAAAGGATATATTCAAATATAAGCTTTCTGGATGACATCCCATGCTATAGAAAATTGTATTTTCTAATTGTGACTTATTTCACTTTGCATAGTACACTCTAGGTTCATCCATGCTGTCATAAATGGTAAGATTTCATTCTTTTTTTTATGGCCAAGTCATGTTCCATTGCATATATGTACCACTTATTTTTTTAACCAAAAAACCTTTATGTTACTCTTCAAAGAACAAACTGTTCTCTTTTTTCCAAAATAAACATGATTAACTCACAAAAATGGCATTTATAAGGTCTCTTTAAAGCATTTTCCTTTAGCAGGAAATTTAGTTTCACAGAATCCAGACATTGAGAGATTTTTTAAAAAATTATATTTTGTTGTCATTATAAGACAAAACAGAATCTAGTATAAACCAAGAGAATCCATTCATATTTCAGGTCCTTTTTCTACAGGAACCAGCATCATTACAGTATTCCCATTTAGCAGAATCTGGTCTAATTTAGTAATCCTTCCTCCTGGTGTGACTTCAAACTCAGTGACATCTTCCAGTAATGTATTGACAAAGTCATCAAATCCCAGAAGCTTGCTAACAATTTCCTTATCACTCTTCATCACGAGTTGAAGTCTTGATCTTATACACTTGCACACAAGCTGTAGAGGCAGCAGCAGCTGCAATAGGTTACTAACTACTATAGCACTTGCTACTATGGTGACACTGGAAGTATACCACTTCTTCCTTATCCACTTGTCTATTGATGGACACTTAGGTTGCTTCCATATCTTGGCTATTGTAAATAATGCTGCAATGAATGTATAAATGCATATGTCTTTTCAAATTAGTGTTTTAGGTTTCTTTGAATGGAGACCCAGAAGTGGAATTGCTGAGTCTTTCTTGGTCTCTTGTTATATAGACTTTGTTTTAAAGTCTGTTTTGCTTGGTACAAGTATTGCTACCCCAGCTTTTCTGTTTGTTTTTATTTTAATTAAATATCTTTTCCCATTTCTTTACTTTCAGTCTGTATGTGTCTTTCAATCCAAAGTGAAACTCTTGTAGGCAGCATATGTCTGGGTCTCATTTTCCTATCCACTCAGCCACCCTATATCATTTGATTGAAATATTTCTTTCAGTTGCATTTAAAGTAATTGTTGATAAGTATGTAGTTTTTGCTATTTTATTATACATGTTTTTGTCTTTTTTCCTTCTTCTTAAAAAAACACCCTTTAACATTTTTTTGGTAATACTAGTTTGATGGTGATGAAAACTCTTAACTTTTCTTAACTTCTTTAACTTTTTCTTTTCAGGGAAGCTCTTTATCTGTCCTTTGATTCTAAATGATAGCTTTGCTGGGTAGAGTAATATTGGTTGTAGATCTTTGTTTTTCATCACTGAATATTTCATGCCAGTCCATTCTGTTGAGAAATCAGCTGGAAGTTTTGTAGGAGCTTCCATGGAGGTCATTAACTGCTTTTCTTTGCTGCTTTTAAGATTCTCTCTTTGTCTTTACCCTTTGGCATTTTAATTATGATGTGTCTTGGTGTGAACCTCTTTGGGTTCATCATTTTTTGGGACTCTGTGCTTCTATGCTTGTGTGTTTATTTCCTTTGCCAGGTTAAGGAAGTTTTCTATCATTATTTCTTCAAATAGTCTTTCAATTCCTTGCTCTCTCTCTTCTTCTGGCACCTCAGTGCTGTGAATGTAATGCTTGATGTTGTTCCAGAGGCCCCTTAAACTATCATTGTATTTTTACATTCTTTCTTTCTTTTTGCTATTCTGAGTGGGTGTTTTCTGCTTCTTTATCTTCCAAACTGCTGTTTTAATCCTCTGTTCCATCTATTTTACTGTTGATTTTCTGTAATGTATTCATTTCAGTTATTGTATTCTTCATTTCTCATTGGTTCTTTTTTTATATTTTCTCTCCATTTTTATCTTTTTATTGAAGTTGTTGCTAGATCATTGAGCTTCCTTATAACCAGTGTTTTGAACTCTGAATCTGATATGTTGCTTGTTTCCATTTTGTTTAGATTTTTTTTTCCTGGAGATTTCTTCTGTCCTTTCATTTGGGACATGTTTCTTGTGTGGTTTGTGTGTGCCCTCTTGTTGTAGTTGAACCTTGACTGTTTTGAGCATGTCAGTGGGAGGGATGAACCCTCAGGCTAACTGGTTATGAGAACTGTCTTTGACTATAGTGGAGTATCTATTGTACAAGGCCTGATTCTGTAGACCATGATTCACTTTAGTGGGGTTCTTGTGCCTGCCAAATTTACCCTTTGGGTGTATCATTTATGAAATGGTTAGGTTGGGCTTTGGTGTGGTCTGAAGCTGGCCGCTGGATATGTTGGTTCTGGAACCTTTAAGAGGGACTCTGGTGAATGCCAAAACCAGTCGTTGCCTATGCTGTGCACACGGCTACTTGGCATGAGCTACAAAGCAAACTGCAGATGGCTGCTGCTTATGCTGGGCTTGTAGGTGACCGGGAAAGGCTAAGCTGCAAACCAAGGCTAACTACTGCTAGTTCTTGGCTTGGGGCTGCCTTACAAGAGGTACAGGGTACTCTTAAAGCAAGATGATGCTTGTTGTGGTTTGTAAAACTTTGAGAAATTTTAAGAAATTTCAAAGCATGAATCAGGACAGGACATTTATATGGAAAAGCTATTGGAAGTGGCTAGGATGGGCTGGTAATTTGGGTTGGGTGAAATCTCAGAGAATCACCAGCACAGGGTGAACAGTATTACCTGGTTTGATGGAGACTCACATATGGTGCCTTCACGGGGAGGGCTCAGCAAAGGAATAATACCTTCTGCCAGCATTTCTGTCTGGGAGAAAGTTGTCCACCCCCAGCCACCCTAGCTTTCACCCAGTGCCAGTGAATTCAGTTCCTCCCTATATATCCCTGGTACCCTTTGAGTTGTTGCTCCAGTGCTGGAGCTCAGAGTGAATCTATCTGTAAGTCCATGTGGGCCCTTTGAGAGGAATGTCTGTGACTCCTGTGGCCCTCTGCCTCACTCAGCCACAATCTCTGTTGGTTTTCACAGCTAAAAGTTATGGGGATTCCACTTCCTGGTACTGAAACCCTGGGCTGGGGACCTGATGTAAGGCTGGGACCCCTCATTCCTCAGGGTAACCTCTGCAGCAAAAGTATCCTTGATTTTAATCACCACCTGTGGGTTTGGACTAGCCTGTTCTTAGTCTCCACCCCTCCTGCCAGTCTTAATGCAGCTGCCTCTTTATATCCTTAGTTATAGGTCTTTTGTTCAACTCGGCTTCAGGAAGTTCTGAATGATGGTTGTCCTGTAGTTTAGTTGTAATTTTGATGTGCTCATGAAAGGAGGCAAGCACAGAGATTATCTACTCTGCCATCATGACCAAAAGCCTTCCCATTTTAGCCATTTTTAAATATATAGTTCAAAGGCATTAAATACATTATTATTGTTGTGCAACTATCATCACAACAATTTCAGACCTTTTTTCATCTTTTCCAGCTGAAATTGTATACCCATTAAACACTAACTCCTAATTTCCACCTTTCCTTCCCTTCCAGTAATACTCTTCTACTTTCTGTCTCTATGCTTTTGACTACTATAGGTACCTCATATAACTGCAGTCATACAGTATTTGCCCTCTTGCGTCAGGCTAATTTCACTTAGCATGATGTCTTCAAATATTCATCCATGTTGTAGCATGTGTCATAATTTCCTTCCTTTTTAAGGTGCTCATGATTTTTATAGCAGCTAAAACAACTGACCTTAGTAAGAATGTTTAGTTAAAATTGAAGTGCTTTCTTCAAGTGAATGACAGTGGGCAGTTGAGGGTATTTGCTCAATAATCTGTCCCTGTGAGAATAATGCCTATCTTGACAGGAATGGGCAGTCCCCTGGTACTTGCTCCACTCTTGCCAAGGTGCTCTCTCTGCTCAAGTCCTCTCCCACTGCCTCCCAGCAGGGCTCCACTAAACTTCAGTAGTAATGGCCTTTCCTTTGTCAATCTCCATCTCCCCACCCCCTACCCCAGACTGTCCATACTGAAGTGTTCAGCCTGGTCCTGCTACTCTGTTCTTTGGTCTCTAATTTATTGTTGATGAATAAATGTCTTGGTCTCTTTGGCTCTTGACATTCAAAGTCAACTTCATGTCTGCTTTTGATGATGAGTTTAAACTCTCCATTTAGAATCTCATTTCCTGTCTAGGTAACTTTGTGTCCTTTCATCTTTATGGCAAATGAAAGAGCCAGGGAGTAATAAAGAATTATACTGACAGTGATGAAGGTGGAAATGGGAAGTCAGCAAGAAAAGATCCAGGTTTAATACATATCTCCAAATGTTATCCTCTACAATCATTTCCCCCAGCTGAGCTTTTGGTAAGGTGGCAGGGAGGTAATTCTTCTTCACCAATATGGAACGCAGTTCTTCTGATTGATAATTTAGGACTGGAATTGGTTTGCAATCCAGTTATATGAGTTCTGTTGCAGAATGGGAGAACAGTCCCAACACAGGTTATCTCTGCATGGGAATAGCCAAAAACGTAGCAGGAAGCAGAGCCAAGATTTCTCTCCACAAATAATTTGTCATGTTCTATGCCATTCAATATGATTGGCATCATCTTAGACAGGAAGGATTTTTAAATGGTTGTTACAAAACACTTATCATAGTTAAAAAAAACAACAGCAATGTCAATTCAACAAAGTATTCATAGATCATTTATTTTGTGCAAAGTCACTTCTAGTGTCAAGTCAGTATTTCAAACTGCAAATTGAACTCTATTAGGATGTCATGAAATCAGTTTAGAAAGTCAATATTTAATTTTTTAAATGAAATAAAATAGAAAATATTGGAGTATATCACAATTACTAAGAATGAGTATTGTTTTTTAGAAATTTGAGTTTAGTAAGGTATATGTGTGGTGTGAATTTTATGGTGCACTTTTTGCTGAGTACAATGTACTTCTTAGGGTCCCTGTGAGGGAGAGAAAGTTTGAGAAAATTGTCCTAGTTAACTGAATGAATTGATTGCAATATAGGACTGGTTTCTGCCCTATGCAACTGTAATGTTGAATGTCTATCTAAAATGAGTTTGATTTTGGAGTGGTTGACAATAAATAAATAGCAGGACTTGTTTTACATTTTCACACATTCATTTGAATAGGAATTTATTGTTCTTTTTTCTTTTTTTCTGTTTGGATTAGTTTTATTAGAAGATTTGGCTCAGATTGTGATTGTTTGGTCAATATACTCTTTCAGAAATAGGACAGAATTATTTCTGTAATGAACAATAGATACAGTCTGGTTCCTGTATATTCAATTTTTAAAATTTACTTATAATTTAAAAAGAAGAGAAATATATGTACAATCAACATCTAATATTGTCTGGTGTCCACGACAATATATATACACATATGTATATTTATAAATTGTGTTTCTTATTTTAAAAGATTTGCATTCTGTTTATAAAGGCTTTAGAACTCCATATTATTATTTTGTGAATTTTAAAATACATGTACAATTTTAAAGACTTTAGTTAAATCTATAATAAATATTTATTTAACATTTATTGTGTACTGCGGCCCTGGCCTTTGTGGCCCAGTTGGTTGGATCATCGTCCATAGCTGCAAAATTGCCTGTCAGATCAGGGCACACACCTAGTTGCAGGTCTGATCCCTGGTCTGGGCACATATAGCCCCCGGTCTGGGTGCATTTAGGGGCAACCAACTGAAGTTTCTCTCTCACATAGATATTTGTCTCTCTCCCTTCTTCTCTTTCTAAAAGCAATGGGGGCAAATGTCCTTGGATGTGGATAAAAATATATGTATAATAAAACTTGTGTTTCAGGCTCAAAGACCCAGGGAAGATGAAAGATAAAAGAGAAGTGTAATCATATCTCTTTCTACTTATTTGTGGAGTTGCCCTTGCAACACAAAAGTAAAAAGGTGAGTAAGAGATGACGAATAGGGAGGTGTTGAGTATAGAGTGACTTGGTAGATAGATTTAGGATTTAAAATTAGAGTATTAGGACTTAAATTTACATTAGACTTAATGTTTCGGTGTTTTTAAATTCTATCCCAGCAGTCTAGCCTGGTGAAGAACCAACAGTGGGAAAAAAAAATCTATTTGCACCCTTGGAAGTAATTTTTAAAGAAATGGCTTCCCACACCAGAACGTGAGCTCCAGGAGCACAGCCACTGCGCCTGCACCTAACTTAGCATAAAAACTGGCAGAGGGTAGACATCCCATAAATAACTGTAGGCCAGCTGAAGAGAGCGAGTCAAATACAAAAGCTACAGTCTTGTTAATTTTATTTACTTCTAAAATTTAGAATTAAAAAATTTATTTTGAAATAATATTTGATTTACAAAAGTAGCAAAAGTAGTACAAAGAATTTCCATACGTGTTTCATCCATACTCCATAAACATTATCATATATAACAAAAGTACTATCATCAGAAATCAAGAATTTTTTTTAGATTTTTAAAATACATTTTATTGATTATGCTATTACAGTTGTCCCATTTCCCTCATTTTATTTCCATCCACCCTGCACACCCCCTCCCACCCACATTCCCCCCTCCCTTAGTTCATGTCCATGGGTTGTACGTATAAGTTCTTTGGCTTCTACATTTCCTACACTATTCTTAACCTCCCCCTGTCTATTTTCTATCTACCATTTATGCTACTTATTCTCTGTACTTTTCCCCCTCTCTCCCCCTCCCACTTCCCTATTGATAACCTTCCATGTGATCTCCATTTCTGTGATCCTGTTCCTGTTCTAGCTGTTGGCTTAGTTTGTTTTTGTTTTTGTTTTAGGTGTGGTTGTTAAAAGCTATGATTTTGTTGTCATTTTACTGTTCATAGTTTTGATCTTTTTCTTAGATAAGTTCCTTTAATATTTCATATGACAAGGGCTTGGTGATGATGAACTCCTTTAGCTTTACCTTATCTAGGAAGCACTTTACCTGCCCTTCCATTCTAAATGATAGCTTTGCTGGATAGAGTAATCTTGGATGTAAGTCCTTGCTTTTTATGACTTGAAATACTTCTTCTCAGTCCCTTCTTGCCTGTAGGGTTTCTTTTGAGAAATCAGCTAATAGTCTTATGGGAACTCCTTGTAGGTAACTCTCTCTTTTTCTCTTGCTGCTTTTAAGATTCTGTCCTTATCTTTGATCTTGGGTAATGTAATGATGATGTGCCTTGTTGTGCTCCTCCTTGGGTCCAAGTTCTTTGGAACTCTCTGAGCTTCCTGGACTTCCTAGAAGTCTATTTCCTTTGCCAGATTGGGGAAGTTCTCCTTCATTATGTTTTCAAATAAGTTTTCAATTTCTTGCTCTTCCTTTTCTCCTTCTGGTACCCCTA
>PVIA01002363.1:140424-164814 GCA_004024845.1 Tonatia bakeri | reverse complement strand
ATTCTTGTTTCTTCATTCTGTTCTGGTTGAATGTTTCTTTCTTCTGCTCCAAATCATTGATTTGAGTCCCAGTTTCCTTCCTGTTACTGTTGGTTTCCTACAGATTTTTCTTTATTTCACATAATGCAACCTTCATTGCTGCCTGGGTCTTTTTTTATGCTGCTGAGTGCCCAGTGAGTTTCTGGAGCATTCTGATAACCAGTGTTTTGAACTATGCATCTGAGAGCTTGGCTATCTCTTCATCACTTAGTTGTATTATTTCTGGAGCTTTGAACTTTTCATCTGGGCCTTTTTTTTTTTTTTTTTTGGTCTCAGCACACCTGTTACACAGTAAGGGGCAGAGCCTTAGGTGTGCATCAGGTCAGGGCAATCCACATCGCTGAGTTGTAATGCTGTATGTAGCAGAGGGGTTCGAGAGGATACAGTTCAGCTTGCTCCACTCTCTGCTGGTTTTCAGTCACCTCCCCAGCTACCCACAATCAAATTGGGCCCGTCTGATGCTGATTCCCAGGTGGGTGGGTTTGGGTATGTTCTAGAACTCTGTTGGTCTCTCCAGTGATTTCTCCTTTGAGGTTGGGAGTTTGTTCTAATGCCTCAACCTCCCACAGGTGTTCTCAGTCAAAGGCTTTGAGGCTTTATTTTCCTGCACTGAAACCCTGGGTTATGTGGTCTGTCTCGCTCCCCAGTTATTTCTCCTGATATATCCACACACCTGGTCTATCCACAAATGTGGGACTGCCCAGTCTGCAAGCTACAGCCTTGCCTGCTGCAGTCTTCCAGCTGCAGCATTGCCTCAAGTCCTCTCCACTGGGCTGCCCATCTCTGCCCCTCCTTCTGATCTGGATGAATATTTTTTCTTTAACTCCTTGGTTGTGGGACTTCTATGAAGTTCAATTTTCTGTCAGTTCTGGTTGTTTTTTATTTTTAAATTTGTTGTTGTCCTTTTGTTTGTGCGAGGAGGCACAGTGTATGTACCTATGCCTCTATCTTGGCCGGAAGTAGTAAAAATCAAGAAATTAACATTATAAAATCAAGAAATTAACATTACCTTACCTTCAGGTAATACTATTATCTAATTTACTGACCTTATCCAAACTTTACCAACTTACCTATTAATGTTTTTTTTTTTCTAGCCCAGGATCTAACCCACCATCACATGATGCATTTAGTTGCTCAGTATTTTCTTGTCTTTTTTGACCAGGACACTTTTAAGAATGCTAGCCAGTTATTCCTTAGAATGTTGCTCAGTTGGGATTCATCCAATGTTTCCTCATAATTAAATTTATGTTATGCATTGTTGGTAAGTACATCATGGTAGCCATGTTGTATCCTTCTGAATGCGTCATATAGGGAGTTACGTGATGTCAATTTGTCCCATCCTGGGTGGTAATGTTTTTGATCATGTGATGAAGGTAGAGAACAGCTAATTTTAGGAATTTTATATTTCTTCTTCAGAAACATGATTTAAGGAAGTTTTTAAAATTTTAAATACATTGTAATAGAAAACACATACATGCTAATAACTAATGAGTGGTAAAAATGGTCGAAAGGGAGAAGTGGACTTAGAAAGTCAAATAAAACCAAGAGTAAAAATAGCAGTATTCAGTAAACTTGTATACTGTAGAAAATGGTAGGATAATGAGAAAGAAAAAAAGTAGCCCCTGATATCCAGAAAGGATTTGATGTTCACAGCTAGACGTCAACATTATTGCAAGCTGGGCTGATGATCACAGTGTCATTTTATTCTCCTATGGTACAGAAACAATCTTATAGAATATCTGTATCAAATGGTCACTGTTGGAGCATGATCAAATGAGATAAAACAAGGTCCCTGTGCCACACAAAATACCACATGTTCTTCCCCTCCCTTACTGAATGGGTGACAGTGACTTCTTCACCAATGACAGTTTTAACCTCCCTCTAGCCTATCATCCCTACAGAAAAGACCTATTGAGATATTTAATCATTGAATTGCCTCCACTTTCTTCCAAATTACCTAACCAAAGCCCAATTCTTTCTGACCTTGATGATCCATGGTTCTCCCATAGAGTGTCTTCCCTCTCACTCCAATCCTTTAAAAAACCCTGCTTGTTCAACTATGGGTGTTTGTGATAGTCTATGTCTGAAGAACACTGATAAAAGCAAAGCCAATAATAGTCTATTAGTGCTATGTTTTACATTGGACAATAAAGGATGCCATCAGAAATGTATCTTTCTATACTTTAGAGAGTGCATATGTGTGTTCATTTGTGGAGTGGGGAGGGCAGTAGTAGAAAACTTCTTAATTTATGGAAGTTTACTGTCAATATCTTTCAGGCTGGAAATTAGTAGTTACTAACAATTGAGTTCCCAGAGCATTTTTTTCTTGGTAATGTATTTTAGTTGTTTTTTTTTAAAGTACTTGTCATTTGGAGAGAGAGATTGAAATCCATCCAGAGGAGAGGGGAATGTGGATGGAAAAAAACTAGTCATGAGTTGATAATAATTAAACCTGGGTTATGAGAATGTCAAAGTTTATTATAGAATTTTCTTTACCTTTAAATGTTTTTCATAGCAAAAAGTTGGATTACAAAGATTCTTGGAATCCAGTAGCTTATCTATGTTTCCAGTTTGGGTTGTGTCTAAATATGTTGGGAATCAGGGTATTGGAATTCAGTGGAGGATTGCAGAGGTATGTGTGGGTGTGGAGATGAGGCAAAACAGATCTCTGAAAGATGTTGTCCAAGAGGTCAGAGAGTTCAGTGAGATTTTAGACCTAATGACTCTACAACTCTAACACATACCAGATAAAGTTCAGGGATAACCAGGTATGAATCAACTGGGGAGGAATTTGAGATTCAGGAGCACAGCATGAGGGTCTGGAATGTTAAGTAGGAGTTGAAACCTAGAAATATTTCTTTAGTAGAGTCCTGTGTGCCTGAGGTCACATCTGCTGCTGTGGAGGGGTTCTTAAAGGTTGCTTGTGGTACTGCTTGAGCCACAGAGTCCAGTAATTTCACTTTTCTTAAGTTGGATGTCAAGATTTCTGAGGTCTGACAAAAATCAAACAATGTTTTGGAAAGTAAATTTCTAAAATTTCTTTTCATCTTAATGGCGTTGACCTTCTTTTATCCTTAAATAGTTCTTTCATCCTTAAATAGAAAGGAAGAAACTATTCATTTATTCAAATACTATTGAGCACCTAGTATATACAAGGGACAGACCTGTTCTCTAGATAATGGGTGCTTGAGTATACAGAGCTTAGGATCTAGTAAGAAAGATAGAAAGTAATACAACAATCTCATAAATGTAAAGTTAAAAATTAAGGTGAGTGGGCTTTGAAGTACAAAGATCTATTAAAGCATGTGACTTATTTTAGTTGGAAAAAATTAATTAACTAGAACTCATTGGAAGCCACATTTATTAGGAAAATGGGATATATGTTAACATCAGGAGATGGAAGTTAAAGTAGATTGTTGGTCTGACTGATCAGAAGCTTTAGCTTTTACTCTGAAGATAAACGATGAATTGCAAAGTGACATGCTCCCATGGAGGATGAAATTTGTGAGTAACAGAGTTCCAAGGTGTTGAAGCCACCTTAGCCAACAGGAAAATATCATGATCTGATGCATTCACTGAATTTGCTCTTTATTGTGGAATTATTTTCAGTGGTAAGAACTGAGAAACCTGAGACATGTGGTACGTGGTGCTTATTACATACTTGGATAAAAAACTATCAGCTTAGAAAAAATCATACAAGTTAATATCTTATGTTTATATATACCTGGAATTCATTTATTGTGTCCGTTGTAGCAGCTTGTCCACTATCAACAATTTCTTCCCTTTGTGTGCATATTGCTTACTCCACCATTGCTAGGTGGAGTCCCTCTTCTTCCTTGAATCTGGCATGGTCTGCAGTTGTTTTGTCATTGGAAAAAGGCAAAAGACACTCTAGGCTATTCTAGTTTCTGGCTTTAAACTCATTGGTAGATCCTGCTTCCTTTGTCTCAGAGCATTAGGACACCATGTTAAGAAATGGAGACTTTTACTGGAGATAAATGGCATTCAGAGGAGCACCGAGACACCAGATAATTCAGTGAAGAAGCTGTGTGAGATGCCTAGCTCACACAAGTCTTGAGATGACTCCATTGCTAACTTACTGCCATTACCTGAGAACAAGCCAACTAGGCTAATAAGTTTGTGATACATGGTGACTTTAAGACACTATGTTTTGGAGTGATTTGGGCAATAGATAACCAGAAGTCATATTTGATTCCCAGTATTTCAATTATACTCCACAAATAATTCTTGAGCTAAGTTTGAGTTGAGCTGTCTTTTTAAAATTTATTTTATTTTATTTTTTTATTTATTAATTTTTGGAGAGAGGAAGAGAGAGAGAGAAACATTGATTTGTTGTTCCACTTATTTGTGCATTCACTGATCGCTTCTTGTATGTGCCCTGATGGGAGAGCAAGCCTGCAACTTTGGTGTATTGGGATGAACTACCCGGACAGGCCTTTGCACTGTCTTTTTTAGAACATACCAAATCTTTCCAAAATTCCCTGTGGTCTTTAGAAAGATGGGATGAGTTCTCTTGCATGTTCCTATTGGACATGTGTGTGAAATGACAGTGATCAAGGGAAGACTAATGTTTACTGAAGTTCTATTATGAGCCAGGGACAATGCACCTGACATATGCTATTGCCCTTGATTCTCAAAACATTCAAAGGAGGTGATATAATTGTTCCCATTTTAGAGATGAGAAAGCTGAAGCCACAAAGTTACTGAATGGCAGAGCCCAGTCAATGCATCTGTTTCATTTTAATGTCAGTTAACTTGCCTGGAATATGTATCTCTACCTGGAGGAAATTCCACAGAGGTCAGCTATGGGAGTTACTGAAATGTTCTTAAGAGACAATAGCAGATTTTTCGGAATTGTCCCTCTGAGCCTGACTTGATTCTCTGACGTTCACTTTCCTTTGTGTGAGTGTGGGGAACAAGATATTTAAGGATGGGGTGTATGATAATAGCTATATTAGAATATTAGAAATCACTCATGCTTACTGGAATAATAGCCAGGTACTGGCTCCTCTTTGCTATTCACAGACACGCTCTGTGGTATTCTGTATCAACTAGATGACAGCTGTAGGAGACTCCAGCAACTGTCAGAAAGCTAGAATATTCCCAGATCTTGGAAGAGGCCAAGAGAAACAGTCTTGTGGAATAGAGAGGGGAGGAGGCCAGCAGAGAAGTGATCGGCCACATTTCTTCAGACCTCTAACCTGTCAGGATGCTACATTCCCTGAACACCACTCCCAAATCTCCCACATACAGTGGTTAAAACCCTCTGCTTCCCTTAGGGTTTGGGGTGGGGTAAAGGCATTTCAGGTGAAAAGTTATGGTTCCAACAATCTGCCTGTTAGTTTTAGATACTAAGGGCTCAGCCTTGCAATGCTGTGGCTTGACTTCTGAGACCTCAGCGTTCTTTAATACAGCACTGGCTCTGTGATCCTACTCTGGGGCTTGTAGAAGGGATGTGTATTGGATAGATTTAGGACATTCCTCAGATATCTTATCTCCTTCCACCCTGGGCAAGTTTTTCCTTTCTGAAAGCCTAGTCTTCTGCTTCCTGCACTCAGATGTCTTTTTTTCTCTCCCTCTCCACAATTAGGTTCAGGAGTAAAAAAAAACCACACACACACATACACAGAAAGACTGTCCCATCCTGTGGAGTTGGGAATCTCCTTGGGGAAATGTATTGAAAGGAGGAATTCAATATTTATTGACTGAATTAAGTAACTTTACGTTGCCCATCTGGAAAGAGAAATAAAATTATCATCAAAAGTGCTTAAAACAGCACTGTACACAGAGAAGCTAGTACTAAGAATTGAGGGTGTCCTAAGTATTATACCAAGCATGTTTGTTCAACCCTCCCAAAAATTCTGTGAGGTAAGTGTGTCTTAATTTCCATTTCACAAATTAAGAAACTGAGGATCAAGACATTAAATAATTTCTAAGTAGTCTTTGGTAGTTCTTTAATTTTTTAAATCTATTACATGGTTGCTGTATATTTTGGTTTTCCATTTCTTCTTGGGCCAGTTTTGGTTACTTATTTTTGCTGGAAACCTGTTCATTTCCTACAGATTTTTAAAATTTGGTACCATAGACTTATACATTGTTCTTGCTTCAGGATTTATTATTTTAATTTTGCAAATCAATTTAACTGAGGTATAATTTGTATATGATAAAATATGCTCATAAAACTATTTTATGTATATAGTTCAATGAGTTATGACAAAGGTATACACCATGTGTCTGTATCGGTTCAATCAAGACCATTCCATCACCCCAGAACTTTTCTTTGCTCCTTTTTCCATCAACTCCCACTTCCTAGTTTTGGGCAACTACTGGTCTGCTGTCTGTTACTATAAAAATGTGTTATCTTTTCTAGACTCATCTAAATGGAATCATACTGTATGTTATCTTTTGTTTGCAGTTTGTTTTGATGAGTTTACTTGCTTTGAAAAATTTTAAAGAACAAAGTCACCATCCTCAAGGCTGGAGGACTTTTCTAGGCTATTAACATGGTTACCAGGTTTTTCTGTGGCCTAGCTGGATAGCCCTGGGGGCAGCTTTCGGAACCACTAGAGTATGAAGCAGAAGGTCTCAGTCTAAAACAAGCTGGAGGTTGCCTTTGGGCTGCAAATCCAGCCAGAGGTCAATTCTTACAGGCCTTTCACTGACTCTACTGCTCACACACAGGCTTCTATCAGGTGAATTGTTTCTGTGTCACAGTTTACTGAGATAAAATAGCAGTATCAGGCCTGAGGGCCTGAGGCTTGATTAAATTACTGAGTCTAGAATCACCAGTTTTGAGATTGAGCAAGGGAGTACACATACAGATTAAAAGATAGTTATGTTTTGTTGACTTGATTTTTATTTCTTGTTTAGTCATCAGTAAACCACAGGGTGTTTTGATGTTTTACAAAATGATTTTACATGTCTTAGTCATCTTTCACAAAAACATCATTAGAAAAAAAATATGGAAGGGAAAGAAAAGGAGGAAGGGAGAGGAAAAAAGGTGTCTGTAAGGAGCCACGAGAGTTCCATGAGTCAGAATAAGTCAGAGCTGAAGGGGGGGGGGGGGGGGGCAGACCCTGACCTGGAGGTTTTAGTCTCCTCAGCAGGAATAATACTGCACTTGTCTTCCTGAAGCCTGATAGCACCACCACAGAGGAGCTGATTGAGAAATTCAGCTATTCAAGTCTGGAGCTTCTTTCGACTGAAAAGGTGGGGAAGTCTGGGAGACCTTTCATTTTCTATGTCTCATTTCTGAAGCTTGGTACCAGTGGTTGTATTGCTTTAAATCAGAGATTTCAACTGGTGTACTACAAGAATTTTTGAACATAAAATATCTGACTATTTAGTCAGGGGCACTGACTTCTTTTCCCTAGATTGTCAAATAAAAAAAAATGACCAACAGTCAATACAACAACAGCTGTCTGGTGTAAATGAATCAAAATTATACTTATTTTTTATCAGATCAGCAAAAAATATATTTTTGGTGTGCTGCAGAATTTTAGTGATTAGTTTATGTATGTCATGAAATGAAAATGGTTGAAAATCACTGCTTTGACAACAAACAACAAGTGTTGGAGAGGTTGTGGAGGAAAGGGAACCCTAGTGCACTGTTGGTGAGAATGCAGCCTGGTGCAATCACTATGGAAAATAGTATGGAATTTCCTCAGAAAACTAAAAATGCAACTGCCTTTTGACCCAGCAATTCCACTGCTAGGATTATATCCTAGGAACCCTGAAACATCAATCAAAAAGAGCCTATGCACCCCAATGTTCATAGCAGCACAATTTATAATAGCCAAGTGCTGGAGGCGACCTAAGCGCCCATCACTAAATGAGTGGATCAAAAAACTATGGTACATTTACACAGTGGAATCCTACGCAGCAGAAAGAAAGAAAGAGCACTTACCCTTTGTGACAGCATGGATACTGGAGAGCATTATGCTAAGTAAAGTAAGCCAAGCGGTGAAAGACAAATACCATATGATCTCACCATTAACAGGAACCTAATCAACAAAATGAACAAGCAAGCAAAGTATAGCCCAAGACATTGAAATTGAGAACAGGCTGACAGTGACCAGAGGGGAGAGGGGAGGAAATAATGGGGGAAAAGGGTGAAGGGTTTACAGGAACAACTATAAAGGACATATGGATAATAACAAGGTGGGATGGAAAAAGGCGAGGAAGGTGGGAAGGGCTGGGGTGGTGGGGAGGCATGGGGGAAAAAGGCAGAAAACTGTACTTGAACAATAACTAACTAACTAACTAACTAATCACTTCTTTGAGCAACCATTGAATCAAATACTAATTTTAGCCTCCATTTTGGTGTGTGTGGGGGGAACCTAAGTGTCTCTGCCTGTTTTACCTTTTAGAATCCTCCGCCTATCCCTGGGCTTCCTCCAACAACTCCCTGCTGTGGCTTCTGCCCCCTTAATAATACCTGGTTAGTATCTATTTTATGGCACTTAGCCTTACAGGTGGCAGAGTTATTTATATATTTCAAATAGTTATTTGAATATAATAGTATCACAATTTTCTGTCATTCCAAATAATATTATCAGGATTTATTTTGTTCTTAATAAGTCTCAATTATTGTTCTAAGTGCTTATTATGAATTATATCACTTAGTTACCATAACAACACTATGAAGTAGATACTATTATTTCCTTTGTACAGATGGGGGAACATAGGCATAGAAACTTGCCAAAGAAAAGACCTGAATAGATACTTCTCAAAAGAGGACATACAGATGGCCAGTAGACATATGAAAAGATGCTCAACATCACTGATCTTCAGAGAAATGTAAATTAAAACCACAATGAGAGATCACCTCACATCTGTCATAATGGCTATCATTAATAAATCAACAAATAGCCCTGGCTGGTATAGCTCAGTGGATTGAGCACAGGTCTGTGAACTAAAGGGTTACTAGTTTGATTCCCAATCTAGGACACATGCCTGGGTTGCAGGCCAGGTCCCCAGAAGGGGGTGCATGAGATGCACCTGCACATTGATGTTTCTCTCCCACTGACATTTCTCTTCCTCTCTTTCTCCTTCCCTTACCCTTTCTGTAAAAATAAATAAATAAAATCTTTGAAAAAATAAATAAATCAACAAACAACAAGTGCTGGCAAAGATGTGTAGAAAAGGCAACTTTTTTGCACTGTTGGTGGGAATGCAGACTGGTGCAACCACTGTGGAAAGCAGTATGGAAATGACTCAAAAAATTAAAATTGGATCTGCCTTTTGACCCAGCAATCTCACTTCTGGGAATATATTCAAAGGAATCCAAAACACTAATTTAAAAGAAATAAACACTCCTGTGTTCATTGCAGTGTTATTTACAATCACCAAGATATGGAAGCAGCTCAAGTGTTCATCAGTAGATGAGTGGATAAAACACCTATGGGACATATACACTATGGAATGCTACTAGGTTATAAAAAAGAAGAAAATTTTACCTTTTACAACAGCATGTATGGGCCTGGAGAACATGGTAAGTGAAATAAGCTAGTCAGAGAAAGAGAAATACCATATTATTTTACTCATATGTGGAATCTAATGATCAAACTGAACTAACAAGCAAAATAGAGACAGAATCCTAGAGAACAGGATGACAACTATTGAGGGAGGAAAGTTTTGGGGGAGGAAGTTAGGAGGTGGAGGAATTGAGGAAAAAGGACTCATTGACATGGCCAACAGTGTGGTGATTGCAGAGAGGAGGGAAGTATAAGGGGATTAAATAGTAATGGAAAATATAATAATTTTTTTTTAAACTAGAAACTTGCCCAAGGTTACATTTTTAGGAGGTGGTAGGCTGGGATTCCAGCTCTGGCAGTCTGATTCCAGAATCTTTAGTCTGCTATAATATCTTGCCTTCCCAATACAAAGTGAGCCCCTGTGTCATGACCTCTGAATTAAATGAATATCTGTGGAATGGAATTAAACAAAAATTTGTGGAAAAGAATGCTAGCCATTGATAACCACTGTGTATTCGTATGATAGCGATTGGGGCATGATTTCAGAAAAATATCTGCAAATGAGACCTGTGGGCAGATGACTGAAGATGAGAAGAGCCAAGTACAGAGGAAGGAACTCTGACTTTAGAGTCTGAAATAGGCTTGAAGTCCCACCCATAGAGGATGTTTAGCAGATTAGAATCCTCAGATGAGGAATTTAGCTGCTTGAGCCTCAGTTTTGGGGAGATAATATTTATACCTGCTTCAAAAGGTGGTTGTTAAGATTACTAAGGTAATATAGGAATGTATGTTTTATAGACTATAAATCATTATAAGTATTTGCTTTAGTTTAAAATAAAATTATAGCATATATATACTATATATATAATATAGTATATCTAAGTATATCTATAGTATATCTAGTATAGTATATACTATATACTATATATACTATAGTATATAGTATAGTATAACATGTATATACTATATATATAATATAGTATAATACAGTATACTATATTAAATATAGAGTATATCTAAAGTGTGTGTGTGTGTATAGCATTTACTAGAAAAAATGCAATTGGAAAAACCACATTGTCCTCCTATTTGAAAATATAATTCAATTCCAAGGATAGTAACTTCGTGAGTCTTCAGCAGGTTTGACATTTTATATATCAGATCTCTGGCACAGTTTCCAAATTAGGCACAGTGGGGCCATCTGAAGAGAATGAGGCAAAAGTACTTTTTTAAATCCTCCATAAGACTCAATATTTTAGTTTTGATTTATTAATCACAGTCATGTTTAAGCAAAATGATGCTCATCTATTGTAGAAAAGACCACTGCCTGCTTGCCCTATAACTATGAGAAAGGCACCTTGAAAATACTTCATTTGGCCATGGGCTCAAGTAGGACAATTTCCCTTCTTGGTGAGGAATGAAGAGTAGAAAAGCTGTAACTTTTAAACAGTGACTTCATCTCCAACGAAAAAATTAGAACCAAAATGGCATTCTCTCTACAATAAACAAAATGTTTTATTTGTTTTCTCCACCACGAAAGTGATCATTTCAGGAATGGTGAGGTGTTCAAGGAAAATATTTTAGAACTGTCATAAAGCAGAAATACTTATTCATGGTCTGAGGTGGGCAATCACTACATGCCTGAGGAAGTTAAGAGTACATGCAGTCTCACAGTCAGGAAGAACATACAGTATAATAATAGGTTAATAAGGAATGTTATGAGGTGAACAAAATGTAACTTGTGTATGTCAGGGTATCTCTTTTTTCTAGTGTAGGATAGTGGTATTTCCTAACTTATCAAGGTGGGAAGCAATCTACAGTTTTGGTTTTATGATCTCTCATGCTTGAAGGTTTACACTGGCCACTCCCAGGATTCATTCTCTCCCTCTCTCTCCCCACTCCTCTCTCTCCCCACCCCCCTTACCTATGCCTCTCCTCTTGCCAATAACCAAATGTGATCCCACACAAAAGAGCAAATGCACACTAGAGTATTTGAAGTCTTTCTCCATCAAGGCTTGAAATTAATGATGAGGGTCACACAAGTTTTCTGATCACTCTCCAGCAGGGCACACACATTAGAATATACACATAGTGAAGTCTCAGCACTTACTAAAGGGAGTTCTCCTCCCTGTGGTGGACCGGAAGCTCTTAAGCTGATGTTTGCCTCAATTGTAGTGATCAGCCAAAGGATGCAGTCAAGCCCAATACCTGAGAAAGACCTATGGAGAAGAGTGCAAATGATCTTGAACAAAGACGTGAACTGCTTTGTTTTTATGAACCTCCTATTTTTGTTATAGGAGATTCAGATGATTTTCAAGGTAAAGTCTGAATATAAGCAACTCTTATCTAAAGTGATGACTAGAAATCAATCTGACCCTCTCCATCTAAATCCCCATCCACCCTTATGATATCCACCCCCATGCCCTACTCCACTGTATCAAAGTTCCTTATTAAAAGGGCAGGTAACTGTCTAAAGGGTATTTCAGAACAGGAAAAATAAACATTAAAATGCTTTCACACTAGAGATCTGTTGTGCTTTGTAACAAATGAGCCCTCTTGGAGCTCTTTAAACTTCTTTGAGAGATGGCTGTCCTGGGAGTCCTCCTGTTCTCTCACACATTTTTTTCTTTTCAGGTCTCTTCCTCAAGCCCACATACAGTTCTTCTCCCCTTCAAGTCTCTCATTCTTTTTTTTTTTTTTTACTAAATCAGTAAACATAATTTTAATTCATGCTTGATTAAACTTACATATTTAATTTATTTTTTCATTTAATTTTAATTGTTGTTCAAGTACAATTTTCTATTCTTTACTCCCATCCCAGCCCACCCACTCACCCCTCCCTACATCCCTTCCATTTCCACCCACCCCTAGTTTTTGTCCATGTGTCCTTTATACTTGTTCCTGCAAACCCTTCCCCTTTTCTCCTGAAATTCCTTCCCCTCTACCCTCTGGACACTGTCAGCCTGTTCTCTATTTCAGTGTCTTCGGTTATATTTTGCTTGTTTCTTTGTTTTGTTGTTTAGGTTCCTGTTAAAGGTGAGATCGTATGGTATTTGTCTTTCACCTCCTGGCTTATTTCACTTAGCATAATGCTTTCCAGTTCCATAACAAAAGGAAAAATAAAATACCTACGAAGAAATCTAACCGAGGAGGTAAAAGACCTGCATGCAGAAAACTATACAACACTGAAGAAAGAAATTAAAGAAGACACAAACAAATGGAAACATATACTGTGTTCATTGATTGGAAGAATTAACATCATCAAAATGTCCATACTACCCAAAGCAATTTACAGATTCAATGCAATATCTATTCAAGTACCAATGGCATATTTCACAGACATAGAATAAACACTTCAAAAATTCATATGGAACCATAAATGACCCTGAATAGCTGCTGCAATTTTGAGAAAGAAGAGCAAAGTAGGAGAGATCACAATACTTGATAATAAACTGTATTACAAGGCCACTGTAATCAAAACAGCCTGGTACTGGTATAAAAACAGGCACATGGACCAATGGAACAGAACAGAGGGCCCAGAAATAAACCCAAGTCTCTACGGTCAATTAATATTTGACAAAGGGGACAGCAAGATAAAATGGAGTAATAAGTCTCTCACTCTTATGATGCAACTTTGTTCCTTATAGAACCCTACTGTGCTCCACCCCTCATCCTCCCAATAATGCTTCAACATTTCTCTGAATGCCTGTTGCTTGTCTCCAAAGGATATGGCCTCAGCGCCATAAATGGGGGTGAATGCTGGCTCTCTCATTCCATTTCAGACTTCCCTCTGGTCAGAATGTGTCCCTACTGTGCAAAGCAATATCTTTCTATGAAGGTATTTAGTTGTCTCAGTGGCATGGGTTTAACCTGGTCCTTCAGGACCTATAGGCACCCCTTTCCTCACCAATAAACGAGGCAAAGTCATGTCCCAGGAGAAGCGACAGGAGCTGTCAGTGGTCATTTTCTTTGCCACCCTTTCTCATTGATGCCAGCTCCCACATGCCGTCTTCAGTTAGATTGCTTTGATTTTGAGTCCCTTAATAGAATTGATGTTTGTGTGTGTGCATGCACATGTGTGCTCTCAAAGTGAAACCCGTATAGTTCATAAAGAAACTCTGATTCAGTTTGGTACCCCTGGGACCGGTCTCTGGGAGTAACTGGTGAGACTCTGCCTGACCCACCAGAGTCCAAGGGGATTCTGAGTGCCTCTTTGGGCTATCACGTAGATAATTTCTGTTCCCTCTTCCATGGTTGATGCCAGACTTTCTCCACCCCCCTGAAATGTCTTACCTACCAGCCACATAAACACCATCTTCTTTGAGCCTTCCTCAGACTAAAGGACTAGTTTGAATGAAATCTTTTTGTGATAATAGTCTGAATGATTTCCCCGTTCTAGAGCACCAGCCCTCTCATTGCCCTTCTCTACCTCAGTGTGCGGGTCCCACTAGTCCTACCCTCCTTGAAACTACAGGCAGCATCTCTCTCCCAGGATCTTTTCACCAGAAGAGGAGGGCCCCTGCCACACCAGGGTTAATGAGGAGGCCACTCATGCTTGGGAGTTTCCCTCTGTGATGACAGGGGAATCTACATGCCTGGAGGAGGTGTGTTCCACCACCTGTTAGTCTACCACCTGTTGGTCACTGCCACTCAGTCTTGCTCTGTGGGCCTGGTGGGGCAATTAAGGGCTCCCTATCAGTTTCCTGTAACCTTTGTTCCATTCTTAACATTTACAACCGGCTTTCTTTTTTTCAACTCAGATAATAACTTATTTGTAAGCAAAGTTCTTTGTGAAAAAGAGCTTATGATGACAGTGAAGTAAGAACTCAAACCACTGGCAACCAATTTTAAAAGAGAATTAAAATGTAACGGTGTTTTCTACCTGTGTTTAAAATTTGAAGTTCTGGCAGCAGCCCCAGTCCCACCTGTGATGTGGATAAACAACCCCTACTCTAGTGTGGCCAACAGTTTTTGGATAGTGTGTTCAGAGCACTTTAAGGCAGGTTAAGCTAGGCTGCATGTTCCTTAGGTTAGGTCTATTGCATGCATTTTCAGCTTATAATATTTTCAATGTACAATTGTTTGACTGGAATGCAATCCTGTTGTAAGTTGAGAAGTATCTCTATATTATGATCATACAGCTTTCTGGAAGGAAAAACAAACAAATGAACAAACCTCATTTTCCCTATATGCCCTGAACACCTCTGACTGCTTTGCTGTTCTCCACCATGGAAAATACTTTAAATTCTGGCTAGGCCTATGAATACATAGACAATGGCGACATAGAAAGAGATGTATGTTTTATTGCTGTTAAAAATAAGTAGAGCAAGCCACACCCCAAGATGACTAGGAACCATGGAGGTGAATCATCTCATTGTTCTTTAATAAAAGCTAATTGCTTCCTTCTTTTTGCTTATTTATTTCTGTAGCCTTTGCTTAGTATTGAAGGCTGGATATAGAACTATCATGGGGCTTGGCTGGCATAATGTGCCCTATAAATAACATGGTTTGAGAACCAAATCATTTCTCAATTAAAAAGGTTATTTCTAATTGAGAACCTGAGAGAAAAGTATGTCTAAACCATAGGAAGACATAATGGGCAGCTTTCAGAACCCAAAGAGTCACATAAACCAAGACTTTTGCTTATTATGGAGTGATCCGAATTTAGTTATAAAAGCTAAGATTTTCATTTATTTTTTGAGGGGTGGTAGCATTGCTTTTAATAAAAATCTAAATTATCTTTGATCTTCCTCCTTCTGCTTGAGAAGTTTGTACTTTAAACAGAATCAAAATATTAAGATACAAGAGTTTATGTATGTAAGTATGTATGTATTTTTTACTTACTATTTTTTAGGGGTGGGATGCTCTTGTCACAGTTATTTGTTGCTTCCAAAGAAACATGTATAGAAAGTTAAAAATGTGAGAAACCATGGTTACCTCATTAAAACAGGCATACGGAATTACTACCATATTATTTTCAGTACCTTCAGAAAATGTATTGTGTATGGAAAATTTCAGTTATACATAACATAAGGCTACCATGAACTAATCATACCCCTGTAGGCCAACTAATATTAAACCATAATTTCTAGAGTTGAAGATCAGGTGGAACTTTTTTGTGATTCACAGAGCATCCTTATTTAGAAAGTGCAATGGTTTGTAATGATGGAACTCTTTGTACTTAATACGCTGGAAAGTAGTTGGCTCTTCCATACAGTGTGGAAGTCCATTACATTTTAAACCACATATGAGGGAATAAGGGAAGACAAAAGAAAAATTAAATGAGTCAATAACATCTATAAGAAAAGAAAAAATGAGCCAGGATGGTTAAGTTAAGAGATGAGACGTTTAAAATAGGAAATTTTATTTTATAAAGGCTCTACCATGTTGCTGTTGATGTAACCACTTTATATTTGCAGAACTGTGTACCTTCTGAAAGCCATGGCTAAGGGAAATTACCGTCTTGCTCTGTGGCATTATGGGAAGCAGATCGTGACTGCTGTGCTATGTTGTGACATTGTGCCAAGAGTGAAGGGGCCATGATTTTGCAGTGACTTAATAGATTTTATGTCTGAGTTTGGGTTGTTTCATGTATATTATCATCAGTAATACTGGGAATCTACTAAGTGCATGGCACTTGGGGAATGTACTGCTATGTAGTAATTCATTAAATAAATGTATTAAAGGAATACACGAAATACCAACATTTATTGTTTTAGATTTTGTTCTTTGTGTATGTTAACCACTTTAATCAATGAAATTGCGAAGCAGGTACTATTATTATTCCCATTCTAGAGATGAAAAATTGTAAAGGTTAAATAGCTAAAATAATTTTAAGAGGCTAAATTACTTCCCCAAAGTCACATAATACTGGTAATAGTAAATGGCATTATCTGCATTCAAACCCAAGCATTGTAAACCTAATGCTTGTGCTCCTAAACACTCAGCTATATAGAATTTTTTAAATGTGTATACATGTACTTACTTATTTCAAATTTTGTATACAGAATTTGATCAAATGTAAATTAACTGTAGATGACTGTTCTGAAATCTGATATTAACTAATAATTGCCACAAGGATAGAATCTGTGAATTATCTCCTTAATAACAATTACCTATTCAACTTTTTCTCCAGAAACTTTATGATTCTTGTTTTACTTGTGAGACAGTCTTCATGTTTTGAAATTAAACCTCCTACCCTCTTACCCTCTTCTCTAGTTATTTTCGAGGAAGATAATGACTATTGTTATAAATATCACTAAACTTGGAAGTGTTACTGACAATGTGGAGATGGTTGTTTCTAATGTAAATTCACAGGCACATGACTTCCAGGAACAGTGAGGTCCAGAGATAAGGCCTCAGAAGAACATCTTGATGGATAAGAATGCAAAGTACCTTATTTAGCCATGTATAGTGCACACCCACATTTTTGGACCAAACTTTTAGGAAAAAAAATGTTTTGTCTTAATTGTTTAATTCAACCCTTTATTTATTTATGTTTAGATACTTGTTATTCATATTATACAGGAATTTTAGCATTTATTTTTGAGCATATTATGATATAAGAAATGTTACATAACAAATAATCACAAAACACAGGAACATATATAAGGTATTTCAGGCACTACCCATGTATAATGCACATCCTTGTTTTTCCCTCAAAAATTTGAGCAAAAAAGTGCATGTTAAACATGGCAAAATACAGTAGCTACAATAAATTGTGATATTACACAGTACCTTCTGCTTTTAGTGATCCTTTCACTTTTCTACTGTCATAATCTGTGGATTTCTCCCATCTTGACTTCCTTGAGCTGGTAAAGCACTACTACAGAAAAAAAAATTAAAACCATGTAAAATATAAGCAGATATCCATCAAAAACTAAAGTTCACCTGTGTCATATGTTTATCTTTTATTTGTATTGTGAATGGAATGAAACTTTATGAGTAAAAGTACAATCCTCTTTTGGCCTATTCCCAGTCCTAATTCTCTTCTATCTCCAGAGTAAATGCTATCACAAACCTGGTATGAGTAATTTCTAAGTTTATTTTTAAATACATTTTTGTTTTTATATGTTATAACAAATTATATATATTATTCTTTTGATTTTTAAAACTTTTACATAAATATTATATTATATATATCTTTCTACCTCACTTTTTCATTCCATATTACTTTTAAAGATATAATCATTTTAATTGCTATATGATTACCACATCAATTAAATACCATTTTTTAAAACAATATATTTTTAATTTACTTTTAGAGAGGAGAAGGGAGGGAGAAAGAGAGGGAGAGAAACATCAATTTGTGGTTGCTTCTGGAGCGCCCCCTACTAGGGATCTGGCCCAAAACCCAGGCATGTGCCCTGACTGGGGATTGAACCAGTGACCCTTTGGTTTGCAGGCCGGTACTCAATCCACTGAGCCACACCAGCCAGGGCTAAACACTTTTTATGTATTTTCCGAGCCATGGAAATATAGAATGTTTCCAATATCTCTCTTTTAAAAAAAATTGTGTTTATAGACATTTTTGCCCTGATTTTTATCCTTGTTCATACAAAAGAATTATTTCTAGAGTATATACCTAGAAATGGATATGCTGAGAAATAAGATGTGCGTTTTCTTTTTAAAATTTTTTTAATATTAAAAAATGTATTATTGACACAATGACAGTTGTTCCCCATTTTCCTCCCCTTTGCTCTGTCCACCCAGTCCCACCCACCCCCTGATTCTGGCCTTCATTACATTTTCAATCTTACTGGAAATTTGAAAATTCTTTTCCCAAGTGGCTGATCTAATTTATATGCCCATAAGTATATAAAAATTCTTGTTTATTCACCAATACTCAAATTTCTAAGATTTTGTCTATCTAATGGATGTATTATGACCCAGAAATTCCACTCCTAGGTATATATCCCAAGAAATCCAAAACAGTACTTCAAAAAGATGTATGTTCATTGCAGCATTATTTACTGTAGCCAAGATATGGAAGCAACCCAAGAGCCCACCAATAGAAAAGTGGATAAAGAAGAGGTAGTACATACATACAAAGGTCAGGTATATGTACCTGACCATAAAAAAGAATGAAATCTTACCATTTGGGACAATGTGGATGGACCTAGAGGGTATTATGCTAAGTGAAATAAGTCAGAGAAAGACATATACCATGTGATTTCACTTATATGTGGAGTGGAGAGAAAAAATATAAATGATGGAAACAGACTCATAGACAACAGAGAACAGACTGATGGTTGCCAGATGAGAAGGGGGGTGGGGGCTGGGTGAAAAAGGTGAAGGGATTAATAAGTAAAAATTGGTTAGTTACAAAATAGTCACAGGGATGTAAAGTACAGCATAGCAAATATTGTCAATAATATTGTAATAAGTGTGTATTGTGCCAGGTATGTACAAGATTTATTGGGGGGATCACTTTGTAAATGATATAATCATCTAACCACTATCCTGTATATTTGAAACTAAGATAAATAATACTGAATGTCAACTGTCATAGAAAAAAATCTTATGGATATAAAATAGGATCTCAGAACCTAACTTTATTTTCAAGTGAATATAAAACCATAATTGTGATGATTTGGGATAAACTACAAGGAAATATATTATTAGTCTGCTAAAGACATCTATAAGTGAGTATTCAGTGAGAAGTAGTAGCAAGTAAACAATCTAGCATAAAACTTAAAAATTATTTTCAAATAAAATAAAGTAAAATATGTTCATTGCAGAAATATTAGAAAATGCAGCATGTGGTCAAGAAAAAAAGGAAACCAGTTACAATTCTTTCATCCGGACAAGCACTGAGAGCGCTCTCTGGTGTCTCCTATGCATGTGAATACATGGAGGTTTTGTTCCCCCTCACGAAATTGATGGCATGAGCATACTCTTTTTAAATCTATATTTTCAGTTGAACACTGTATTATGAGCATTTCCCACATCATTAAATACTCTTATAAAACACTGTCTTTAATAACTTTAATCACATAAAGGTAACATTGTATATAATGAGTCCCCCCTCACGTCAGACATCTCTGCTTTTTCTTTAGGATAAATTCCCACAAGTGCCATTTCTGGATTAAAGGGCATTAGTGGTTTGAGAAGGACTTAGGAAATGTTTTCTGTGAAGGGTCAGTAAATATTTTAGGCTTTGTGGGAGGTAGAGTCTTTTTCATAGCTAGTGGAACATGAAAACAGCCATAGATAATATGTAAATGAATGAGCATGGCTGTGTTCTAATAGAACTTTATTATGGACACTGAAATTTGAATTTTGCATAATTTTTACATGTCACAAAAAGTTATATTCTATTGATATTTCCCCCCAACAATTAAAAAATGTTAAAACCATCCTTAGCTCATGGGCTGTACAGGAATAGTGGCTGTGCTTTGCCAGAGATCTTAATCTTGGATTCTAATAGAATATCAGAACTTGATGCACTGGATGAACCTGTACAAATGAATTAGTACAATTTCTTTCTTTTAAATATTAGAAAATTAGGACTAGATGGTATAAGTAATTGACTAAGTTGTCTGCACTGTTCATGTAGCTCAGTTGGTTGGAGCATTGTCCCAGCAGGCACCAAAAATGTTGTGGGTTTGATTCCCGGTGAGGGCATATACCTAGGCTATGGGTTTGATCCCTGGTCAGGGCACATACAGGAGGCAACTGATTGATGCATTTCTCTCACATTGATGTTTTTCTCTCTCTCTCTCTCTCTCTCTCTCTCTCTCTCTCTCCCTCCTTCCATTCATCCCTCTCTAAAATTAATAAAAACATACCTTGGTGATGATTACAAAATAATATACTGTTAGAAGAAAATAATTTGATATTACCTAACTGAAAAGAACCACAGTTCTAAAGCACTTTGAAAGATGTGTTTAAACTGGGTACAGAATATCAAGATTTCTCTGGTTCTTTTCTTACAACTGCATGTGAAACTACAATTGTTTTAATAAAAAAGATATGTTTATGCTAAGGAAAATCAAATTTTCTAGAGTTCATATCCTGCTGTAGGAAGAAATCAAGAAACAATCTTTTCTTCTAAATAGCATTTCAAATGTCTTATTGTAATTGCTTTATTTCATGATTTAGAAACCAGTGCTTGTAAGAGCTGACCATATAGACACCATATAGATGGCATTATGGATAAATCTGGTCAACAAGGGGCACTTCCAGGGCTCTCAGTCCCAACAGGGAAGTCTCTGCACTGTTTTCACTGTTAGTAGGCATGATAGTACCATATTTTGCCATGTATAATGTACATTTTTTTGCCAAAATTTTTGAGGGAAAAGTAAGGATGCACATTATACATGGGTAGTGCCTGAAATACCTTGTATCTGTTCTTGTATTTTGTAATTATTTGTTACATAAAATTTCTTGTACCATAATATATTAAAAAACAAATGCTAAAATTCCTTTATAATTCAAAAAACAAGTATCTAAATAGAAATAAATAAAAGATTGGGTTAAAAAATTAAAGTGAAATTTTTTTTCCTAAAAGTTTGGGCCAAAAATGTGGGTGCACATTATGCACAGGAGTGCACTATACACAGTAAATACAGTACTTTGCACTGTAATAGAATACCCTGTGACCTTGTTCATTTTTTGTGACAAAAGCAAAGACATAGAAGTCTCCTCGGTCCCTGTAGAAATGCAACCATGACTGCAGTGGCACAGGGACCCACCCCAGTCCCAAAACCCCTGTGGCGAAAATGAAATGTTAGATGCCCCATCACTATTGTTGACTCTCTTACAGAATACATAAACTTGCATTGGAGCTCCTAATGGTTCCACATAGTTGGAATTTTAAAATCACACACCAAAGTAATATGTACAGGAGGAGAACTTCATACATTGGTAAGAGAGTCTCACAGTTTCCTGGAGTCTAAAAGTTGATTTAAGAATGGAATGACTGATTGTTTGATTGATGTATTGTCAATCAAACAATTGGTTCATTCATCATTTAGCATTCATTGAACATCATTCATGACCCTTGCCCTGGACTAAATACTGCATCAAGTTAGAAAACATCATTTTAACAAGACTTGGAAATATTTAAAGTTCTGGCTCTAAATGTGGCTAGGATACATCCACTTGCAACAACCAAACCTTTATTCATTACTTCAACAGTGATAAGATGGTATGAAGTAACCCAAATATGTCTTGAAGTTCTCTAAAGTCTTCTAAAACTGTATGCGTAGTCTTTCCTGTTAGGGTTTCCTATATGAATAGAAGGATATTTTGTGTCTATACACAAGTGCAGCCTATCTAATAACTTTTATAAGTTACATCATTTAAATCACTCCTCAGGAGTCTTATAAATGGACATTTTTTTCTTTCAATGTTATTTTATGCTGGTTTCAGGTGTGCACTTAGTAGTCAGATAATCAGATACTTTACATTGTGTTCTCCTCAATATTTCCAGTAACCAATTGGCACCATACATAGTTATTGCAATATTATTGACTCTGTTCCCTACACTTTACTTTACAGCACCATGATTAGTTTGTAAGTGCCAATTTGTATTTCTTAATCCCTTCACCTCTTTCATGCAGCCCCCAAACCCCCTTCTCTCTGGCAATCACCAGACTGTTCTCTGCGTCTATGAACCTGTTTCAATTTTGTTTGTTAGTTTATTTTGTTTTTTTAGAGTCCACATATAAGTGAAATCACATGATATTTGTTGTTCCCTGACTGACTTACTTCACTTAGCATAATACCCTAGAGGCCCATTCATGCTGTCACAAATGGTAACATTTAATTTTTTTATGGCCAAGTGATGCTCCATTGTACACATGTACTATAACTTTTTTTTATCTACTTGTCTGTTGATGAACACTTGCTGTATGTGCCCTCAGTTTTTCTCCTGTCTCTTATAGGGAAAACAGTGAAGTTATAGATTTTCTATTTTTAAAGCCAGATCAATGAATTCATGTTTTGCATTGTGCCCATGGGACATGACTTGGGCCAAGTGGAGGAAGAGGGCTGTGGAGTCGAGGATTTGTTAGCATCCAGCACCTCAGGTTTTACTCTATCCCCTTCTTTTTAGTGTGTGCCTCCATCTTCAATGGTACCTGTCATTCCCTGACCCAAACACTTTCTGTTCTATCTTCCCAGGCCAGTGTTGTTCACTAGAACTTCCTACAATGATGGAGACATCTGTACTGTCCAATATAACGGTCACTAGCCACATGAGGCTTTTCAGTACCTAAAATATGTCTCATGAGACCAAAGATATTTAATTTTATTTAATTTTAATTAGTCACATTTGGTAGCGGCTACTTCAAATTGGACAGTTCAGCTCCAAAGAATTCATCTCCAGTTGGGGCAAGGGTAAATTCAATTTTCTGCCTGCTTACACAGCTTTGATCCCATCTTGCATTTTTTAGTCTGGTCCTTTTCCCCCACCTCTAGAGAGAAACAATGGCAAATGTTTGTGGGAATTTGGGAGAATCTGTGGCATATTTTGCTTTGGTTCTCAGCTTTCATACTGTAGATTTAGTGTTATGGGTTGAATTGTGTCCCCTGCCCCCCAAATTTCATATGTTGAAGTCTTACCTCCGGTATCTCAGAATATGACCTTATTTGGAAACAGGGTCTCTATCAGTTAAGATGAGGTATTTAGGGTGGGCCCTAATTCAATATGACTGATGTCCATACAAAAAGGAAATATTTGCAAATGGAGACATGCACACAAGGAGAGCACCACGTGAAGATGAGAATAGAGATTGGGCGATGTATTTACAGGCCAAGGAACTCCAGAGATTGCCATCAAACCCACAATAGCCAGATATGGGGCCCAGAGCAGATTCCTTCACAGCCTCAGGAACCAACCCTGCCTGCACCCTGACCTTGGACATCTGGCCTCCAGAACTGTGTGAAGATACACTTCTCTCATTTAAGCCACTCAGTGTTGCATTACCTGAGGAAATTAATACACTGGGGTTCAGTTTTCTCCTCTCTGGATTCTCAGTTGCCACTTGTCCTGCTTTAGAGCTTTCATACTTTTATTGCTGTTGTCTCCTCTTTGCTCTTCATTCTCCATGTCTTTGGGGGCATATGCCTTAAAAAGCAAACAGGCAAACAAGCAAACAATAAACCATTTATTGTCGAAGTGAGGATTTGGGAGGAGTGAAACTAGCTATATGCGTTCTATTTGCCATCTTTCCTGGAAGTCTGGATTTTTAAAATTCTTTTTTTTTGTTTTGGATTTTAAAAATCATTATTTGCAAACATGCATCCTTGCTTTCTACCTCAGTATTTCCTTAGACAAACAAGATGCCCTTATTAAGAAAACAAATTAAAATTTCTACCAAGGGGTTAAATGATGCTTGGAGGAAGGAAAGCACATCATTTTTAGGGGAGAGTTGTCTCTATTAATATCTTTCTTCTATTTAAAATAGAAGAAAAAAGTTAAAACTCCAGATGTATAGGGGTGGTGAGTGAGAGAGTTAGAATATTCATATTTTTGCCTAGAAGAGAAGCTCATATCACCTAGGGAGGAGGTCTGGACCTGCAAATCTGATAAGTGGTTGCTACATGTCTATTTAGACAGCAATTACACAAAGTCACAGGTCAGGAAGAAAAACAAGGATGTGATGAGACATATTTAAAAGCTCTTTGATGGAGGCAAGATTCCAGGTTGAGTAAGAAATGAATGATTCCATGGAAGGGCAGATAAAGTGCTTCCCAGATAAGGTCAAGTTTAAGGGAGTCATCATCACCAAGCCCTTATTATATGAAATGTTAAAGGGACATATCTGAGAAAAAGAAGATGATCAAAAATATGAACAGTAAAATGACAACAAACCCACAACTGTCAAGAACTGAACCTAAAAAAAAAAAA
>PVIA01002363.1:0-140324 GCA_004024845.1 Tonatia bakeri | reverse complement strand
TAGGTAGAAAATAGACAAGGGGAGGTTAAGAATAGTATAGGAAATGGAAAAGCCAAAGCACTTATATGCACGACCCATGGACATGAACTAAAGGGGTGGGGGGAATGTGGGTGGGAGGAGGTATGCACGTCAGAGGGGAATAAAGGGGGGGGGAATGGGACAACTCTAACAGCATAATAAATAAAATATATTTAAATAAATAAATAAATAAAGTCTGAAAAAAGATAGAAGTAAACTCTTGACTTCTTTAAACCATTGCAGAAAAAAAAAAAAAAAGAATGATTGTGTGTCTCAGATTTCACCTTCGGAATTTCAACATTCATAGCAGCAAGAATTTCCCAGGTTGAAATTAACTAAAGCTTTTATTTTACACCTGAGAAATAGATATTCATGAAGGATTAAAGAGAGTTTTCTTTATCATGACATCCTTGTTCCATGTCCCTTGCAGCAACAGGTTTCTTTTTGGCAACTTTGTCTAAATAAATACCATTATACTTTAGAGTCTTCTGAATAATAGTAATAGTGAAAAATTATATTTATTGAGCATTAATATGTGACAGTGGTTCAGTTACTCAGTTACCTACTGCTGAGTAACAACCACCACAGACTGTAGTGGCTTAAAGCAACATAAATTATTATTTCTCAAAATTATGAATATTGGATGGGCAGTCATATTGCTGGTCTTGCCCAGAATTTTCCATGTGTTTGCATTCAGTAGGGAGATTGCCTGGGAACTAGGCTCAGCTGAGGCTCTTGGCTGATGCATCTCATTTCTGCATGTGGATAACCTGGGCTTCCTCACAGTATGGCAGTCTCGAGCATTCCTAAAGGGGTCATTTTAACAGCAAAAAGTTGAAACTGTCAGTCCTCTTAAGACTGGGGTTCAGAAGTTCCAAAATACCATTTGCAGTGTATTCTGTCCATTATAAGTAAGTCACACTCAAAGTTTCCTGAGTTGATTACAATATTTGCTGCAGGTCATCTCTATAATTAGATTTAAATAGATTTCAACTATAAATTCTAGTGTCAGTTTATTGCATTTTTAAATTCTTAACAGGAGAAAAAATCATTTTGGGTACAGCAATAAAGATTATTTAGAAGTACACTGAATAAGCATGTCAGCCGATTAATAATGTCTACAGCAATAGCCAAACATGCCACTTGTGTCCCACCAGAATATTTTAAATGCCTTCATGAAAATTTTAGAAACTGGAAAAAAGGTCACCAGGCCAGTCAGATCCAAGGGGAGGGGAAAGACACTGCAAGGCTTGGGTGAGGAGCAAGTTGAGCGTATAGGGCTAGGAGGACTTGTTGGGGCCATATTTGGAAAGTCTACCATGGACAGGCACTGTATTTATTGCTTTAAATGTACTATCTTATTTAATTCTCCCAATAACCTTACCAGATAGTTATTCGTTTTGCCATTTAGTAATGACTAATTGACACCACTTGCCTCTAATTCTTAGCACTCAAACAAAGCCAGAGCTTTTCCCAGACCAAATAATATCTTGCTCTTTCACCAACTTTGAAAGTAGAAATTATTCTGTATTTAGTTAGAGAGCTATGGGTCTGAATTTGGTTCTATTACTTGCTGTAAGAATTTCTTATCATTTAGTCTAGAGTACTTAATCTGTGAATCAAGAATTGTAGGGTCTTAATTAGAGAAGAGGGCTCTGGCAAAGATTAACATATAGCACATAAACTAAATATATGACTTGGGGAAAAGGACCATTGGTTTTGAAAATTAGGATTAAGTAATCAATAATACTTTTATATGCTTTTCACTAGAATTTTTGTTAATAAGTCATATCCACAGGAAAATAGTTTGTAAAGAAGACAAAAATTCAGAGTGGTTTAGAAAGCTTGTCCCAGTTATCTATTGCTTTGTAGTAAACCACTCAAATTTTTGTGGCTTAAAACAATAGTTTATTATTCCTCACAGATCTGTGAATTTACTGGTGATAAAAACTCCTGTGGAAAATGCTATCTGCCATAAAGTTCCCTCTAGGTTCTTCATAATTAACATCCCAAAGTGGTATTTTCCCCCTGTTGTCCCACCTTACTTATTTTGGCAGATTCTATCTTTGACTATGAAAAAAATTTTAGAATAAAAGAGGGTTCTGTGTGTCTATATCTCCGTGACCAGTCTCTCAAATACCTATGAAATATTCATAGAAAGGATTGACTTCTACTTTAGAAATCTGCTCCTAAGTCCCTATGTGTTTTGAGGAAAGTCTAATAGCTTCCCTGCACTTTAGCTTGGTTTTTTTTCTGGGAAACTGGGAAGAAAGAGCTGGACTAGACGGTCTCAAAAGTGCTTTCCATAGCTAACATTCTATGATTAAAAAGAAAATCTGGGGATGGCGGCAGAGGGTGGGGGTAGTGGTGGGGGGTAAAAACAGACAACTGTACTTGAACAACAATAAAATAATTTTAAAAAAGTAAAAAAATAAAAAGAAAATCATTAGGCACTCTAAAGGGGAAATATTTTATAATCCGACTTTTGCAGAATTCCTAAGGCTGGGAAAGTCCATGTTGACACCTTACTGTAACACAAACATGGTCACAGTGTAAATTAATGTCTTAGGTTTGTATAGTACTTGCATAAGTTTGTAATTGGTGCTATTTTAATTTGATAGAAAATATCAAGTTATATACTATGGAATAAGGTGATTTATGATGATCCTTTTTAATTCTAAATGTTTGATTTCATGTTAAAGTTTGACTTGCATATTGAGACTATTTTAAAGGATTTAAAAAAATAATTATAATCAGTTTTACAGAGGAGGGGAGAGGCAAGAATTATAGTATTATCCCTTTTGTAATGAAAACCATTTTGTAGATTAAAAGATAAGGAGTCAGAAAAAAACATTTTATTAGAACATTAGGTTTGGGCACAGGAAGGAGAAAATGTTCAAAATGATGAGAAGCTCAGATATTGCAGGAAATGAGTGGTTGAAGAACTGGAATAGTGGTTTGGAGAATTTAGGGAATGATATTGTCATTGAAGATTTAAAGGGATGTCATCTGCTAAGAAGGATATTTTACATAGTGCCACATGACAGAACCTGGTAGAAGTCATTAAGTTCAATGTAAAAACTTCAGGTCAATGTAAGGTGTTTTTCAATAATTACAGCCCATGTTTAAAACCAATGTCCCTGAAATAGTGATGTGTCTATTTCTAGAAATGTTTAAACAGAAAGCTCTTTGGTGGAAATGTTGCTAGAGTGATTTATACAAAATACTGAAGTACAGGCTGGACATAGGCCTGGCTGACTCTGGGAGAGTTTTCACCTTCAGATTTCTCTCTGTGTTTCTTTTGGTGATATTCTAATGTTCCTGACAGTGCTAAGATTCTACTAAGCAACAAGTGGGAAAAATACTTGCCATATCTCCAACAAAGGTTCATGCAAATCTACCAGAAAAATATGAAAATTTTAATTGGTGAATGTTCAAAGGCTAGTGCACAAAACAGGAAGTATAAATATTTCATAAACTTATGGGAAATATTCAACCACATTGGTAATACAAGAAACAAAAATTTCAATATCAATAAAATGGCATTTTTCAATCTATTAAATTGGTAAAAGTAAGAAAAATAATACACAATTTTGATAAAGGTGCAGAGAGTAGTCAGTCTCAAACATGGCTGGTGAAAAAATAAATTCGCTTAGACTTTCTGAAGAGCAATTTTACATTGTGCAGCCAAATGTTTAAAAACTTTTAAACCATCTTATATGAATATTTAACCTTATTTAAAATTATTATTTTTTAGATGATTATGGTTAATGCAAAAAATAAAAAGCATTTTTTTAAGGTAGGGGACACTTTATTGTGGACAATATCAGATGTCTGAGAAGGCAGCAAGAGCCACACAATCTATTTCTGTGTAACACCACATTGTTTGGAGTACTGTACTATGCAAACAATATACAAATAGGTAGATGAGTAAGAGAATTATTAAAGTAGAACTATAACACAAGTCAACCAACCACTGACTGCATTTGTAGTCAGGTTTGTAATATACTATCATGAACAGTGAGTGGTACCTTCAAATGCAAAGAAGGGTATGTGGGTATTGTATAAATTCCATTTGCCCCAAGCCCAGTCCTGATTCCCCAAGGATTAGTCTGCCCCAGCAGGCAAAGTGATGCTCTGTCAATGACATGGATTAGATCAAATCATTCCTATACTCTTAAACTTTCCAAGGCCTTTAGAAAAATTAATCTCTATTGTATTTTTTCCATTACCATTTAGTCCCCTTATACCATCCCCCCAAAGGGATTTCTTATTTCCCTTGACTCAATTCACAGTTTGTTCCCTCTGTAGAGCCTTTCCTCTAACTGTGCCCTTTGCCTGTGCAGATAGATATTTATATGGCTCACACCCTCACATCACTCAGCTTTGTTTGAGTACCGCCACCTCAAAGAAGCTCTCCCTTGTCCTGCCGTCTCAACCAGTTGCCCCTTACCCTGATTTTTTTTTTTTTTTTTTGGTGCTCTTGCCATTATTTACCGATCTTACCTTCTCTGAACCCCGGCCAGATTGTGAGATGCTAAGGGAGCAATGTTTTTCATTGATTTTTTGTAATTAAAATTTTTTTCATTGTTTTTTATCATTCTATCACCAAACCCACACTTCTGGTGATCAGTTAATATTTAATGAAAGAATGACTGGATTAACTTTCAAAGTAAGACTTTCATTTTTCTCCAAATAAAGATGAGGTAATAACATAAAGCAAATTTCATTCTATACTAATTAAAGTTCTTCTAAAGATGTGTATTTGCTTCAAAAAATAAATGCAAGAATTCTGCCCATCAGTAATGGACAGGCACTGTTCTAAAGAAATGCAATATAATTAGAATAGAATATATACTTCCCATTGTAACAGTAATTGAGAATTCATATTATTTTAATCATTATACTCTGGGCCAACTGTATGATCTTAGAGTCATATGAAAGTAAAGGCAGAGGTCAAGGTTGGTATTATACTATTCACTTTTTGACATTCTGTGGATTATTGACTTGAAAAGAGATAATGTTCTTTTTAATGTGTTGGAGTGTTAGGCAGAATGTAAGGGAGCATTCACCCCTATCCTGATCATCGCACTTAACTGAAATGTGCATCAGAGGAAGTCTCCGGAGTAACTCCATTCCCCTGCAAGTTAATTCTTTTATTTTGTTTAAGTTAGAACAATGATCTCTACCTCATTGCTTGGCATTAATGAATTTTTAGTAATGTAAAGAGCAGATGAGAAGGGAAGAACTAGCTTTAAATGAAATGAGAATCCAGCAGGTCACTAAGGAGAAGAGGCAAGTTTGCAAGCTTTTTCCAGTAATTATACTTAATAAGACTCAGCCAAGTGAAAGGAAGGCTGGCTTTTCAAGAGCCATTGTTATTGAAGCACAGATTCAGGACGGGCTTGGAGTTGGGGTGGGCAATGTCGCTGCATTCACTAGTAAATTCAGGGGTCCCATTCAATCCCTTCTGCTCACATGGGTTGTTCTGTAATTTATAAAATGTGAGCAGTTCTACCTGATTCTCTTCAGTGTTCCAGTGGAGAAAATGTGGAAGTATAGTGACAATTACTATTATCCTATTGCATGATGTTATACTCATACCTATCTCAGCTAAAATTCCTATGAATACTTTACCAACTCAAACGTTAGATTTCAGCTAGAGTGGCCAACAATTTCAGTTTGCCCAGGATTCCCCTGGGTTTAGCACTAAAAGTCCTGCATGTCAGGAAACTTCTCAGTCCCAGGCAAATCAGAACAACTGGCCACCCTAAGGTACTCTCCTGAGCTCTCGTCTGGCAGGGTCATCATTAAGGCCATGGTAAGTTGTTTGGAGTTAGAAGTACTGCAGTTTGTCCTTCCAGAAAATCCTGGTTCCATTTCAGTCATTGGTAATTAATTCTTGCTGATAGTCTCACTACAAAGAGCAAGTTACCACACTGCTTTAGCCTAAAGATAAACACTCAACGCTTGTCAAAATCTTTTATCCAGCAATTCTTTTCTTAGGCTTTAGAGAAAAAACAAATGTATATATAAAGCTATCTATTATATTATTATTTGTTTTTAACAGCAAAAATTGGAAATCAGCTTAAATGTCCACAATGAGTGTTAATTTATTGAAATACATCATATTCATAATGATGAAAGAATACATAGATGTTAACATTATAGTTTTTGCAAGCTATCCAATGACAGGGAAGAAGACTTCTAAAATAATATTAATATGATAATAGGTATAAAGTTGTACATAGTGTATACAAGAAAATATAGAGGAAGTATATGAAAATATTAACAACAGGTTATCTTTGGATGACCCTTATATATTTTATACTTTCATTATAATCAACATAACAAAATAATTATTGAGCCAATTATTGACACCTAGATTAGGGGTTCTTCAATTTAAGTTACCTAAAGAGCATCTTTTCTAAGTCATATTTCTCAGTTCTGCTTTCAAATATTCTGAATCAAGTTCTAAACAAGGCTCTTGAAATTTCAGTTTAAACACCACCCCAGAAGATTCTAATGCAAGTGCTTTAAACTACTTGGAAAGCCACCAGCTGGAGTATGTCTGTCTATCTATAGTCTATCTGTCTATTCTTTTATCTAGCAAGTTAGGCGAACATGCAGAAGGAAAAAATGGTTCTTTAATTTGTCAGATGTCAAAGCACCATCATCTGCCCAACCAAAGTTTCCACAACCACTGATTAATGATTGAAAGTTTGCCATTGGGTCTACATCCTTTAATCCGAGGTTTACTACTGAAGGATGACAACGGAATCACTTTTGGAGGTTTGGGAGTGCCTGAGCTTGGCCCACATGCACACACACAGAGACTTTCCCAGGCCAGGCATGGCAAAGGCAAAGCTCAAGAATCAGAATCTGTGAGCAGGAAGCTAAAAGCAGGCACAGGCATGGCTCCACACGTGATTCTGATATTTGCCCCTCCTTAACAGCTACCATTGTGGCCTAGGATGAAAGTTCTTGTTGAAACATAAATACCTATAGACAGTAAAACTTTGAAACTGCTACTATTTATTAGCATCTTAGTAAAATTGAATTTTTCAGGTCTATTTCTGAAAGCATTTTTGTATTTTAGAATACATATGGAAATATTTACAAATAAAATAATGATGCCTAGAATTCACTTTAAAATTATCCATTGGAGATTGAATGTGCATCCATAACAGTGTGGTTGAAGAGTGATTTGCTTTATAATGATTATTGTTGAAGTTGGGAAATGGTTACATGGAGATTCATTTTGCTTTTCTCTCCATTTTTTTATGGGTGTGAAATTCCCACAATAAAAAGTAAAAACAGTCACAGCAATAAAAATAAATTTTCCAGTTAAGAATATACTCTAATGAAGTAATCTGAATGGCACACAGAGGTTTAAACACCAAGATAATTTCTGAGTGTCCCCAGGCTCACTATTCTGCAGCATCACTCACCTGTGTAAACCATTCAGTGGAACCCCATTGTTGTCAGGATTAAAACCAAAAGCTTGAACCCATCTGCAAGGCCTTGTATCATCTGACCTCTGTTTACATTGACTTGCCAGGGTGTCCCCAAACACTCTGTGACCCACCACTTTGGCCTCCCCTCAGGGAATACCCTTCCAGGCCCAGCACTCTCCTTCAGATCAACTCCTATTCCTACTCCCAAACCCAGGTCCACACTGCTTCTCTGGGGAAGCATTTCTGCATTCACCAGACGGGACTGGCCCTCTGCCATGTGCTCTCACAGCAATGCATGCTTCTCTCTTTTGGCCCTTTTCACAGTTCTAATTAAGTAGCTAATTATATGGATATATACTGGCTGTGTAATGATAGCCCACTCCTCTCAGTGATCCCCACTCTCCTTATAGCTGTGTCATCTTCTAGAATTCCCAAACATACCAGGAATTCAAAGAAGTGGGTTGGGTTAATTAACTAATAAAAGTAAACTCAATTCAGCCAACCGAACTCTGTGATTGACTCCACCCTCTTCCTTGGTAATACTGCTGAGTGTTCAAATAAAATAGCAGGTTTTTAACCTTCCCAAGGCAATGGCAGGGTGAGAAGCTTAAAAGGAAGGGTGTCTCATACATTTCTTTCCACCTTAGACTTCTTATGGTAAAACATATTTTAAAACTAATGGCAGCCTCCTTTGCCTTTTGAGAAGACCTCTCAACATTCTCCTCCATGGAAATTACCTTCCTTCTATAGCCAGGACCACTTTGCACAGTGACACTGACAGAAAGAGTAGAGAAAAACTCAAAAATGCCAATATCTTGTGAGATAATGAGTGCCTGAGAGAGACAAGATGATTAGGAGAGAGAAAGCGAGAGAGAGAGAGAGAGGGAGAGAGGACTTTGATGTATTGTACAAAGTGGCTCTGGCTTTTATTTCATTAGCTTGGGAATATATATATTTAGGGACAGCTGCATTCTCTTTGCTTCTGGTCTAAGATAATGAGGTCAACAAAGTTTAATCAAGGAGAGATGTTCCTGGTAATTAGATAATGAATGGGATTTTGCCATAATCTATATCAAATTAGTTAATTTCCAGACCAAAAGAGTCTATTTCCTGGCTACCTCATTTTCACAATCTAGACAATGGAAATGCAAGGCAACAGAAAAAAAAAATGTGATCTCTAAATTCTACTGCAATTCCTGCATGTACACACTGGCTCATTTTTTTAAGAGCCCAGGCCAGAATACACTTCTCTCTGGGTTTGTCTGATTATTTCTCACAATTAGATTCAGATGGAACATTTTTTGGTGGAAATTCTATATAGATGATGGTAAGGGACATGTGATGTCATTTTGTTCTTCCCCCAATTCCACCCCACCACACACATTCCAAAATTAGACAACACTCAAGCAACTGTATAAGGCTAATTCTTTAGGAATTCAAATGGACAGCTTTTTATTTTTTTATATTCTAATTAGGCCAAATACTCAAAGGTTTTGTTTATTTTCAAATAAACAAAGATCTGGGCTCATCATTGACTTATATTTCTTAATTAAACCCCCTAACCTTTGGCTAAAGACCCTGGAATGCTCTCCATGAAGACTCCAAGGCACTTTTAAAAATGTTCCAGAACATGGAATCGATAATTTACTTGCAGAATTGCCCAAAGGTTGCACACAGGGAAATGTTAGACAAAGAAAGAAAGATACCATGACAAATGAACATTCTCACCACAGAGCAGCTTTCATGTTTACAGAGTGATGTCATGTGCTTTCATTCATTCAAACAAATCATGATTGAGCCAAGCACTGTTCTAAGTGCTGGTTTATATGGCCAGGAACTAAACCAACAAACAACCATCCTTCTCCTACTATAACAAAAGTTTTGCCTCTTTTGAAAAAAAAGTAAATGTTTGTGAAGGATTAAAAGATGTTTCCTTTTGAAATGCATCATTGCTATTTCTGTACTTAGAGAGTACTAGGGAGAAAGCCTCCTGGGAAGACATATGTCAGAATGTTGATGCTGGTTATCTCTCCCTGTGGGAAGCAAGGGTTTCAGTGTTTGTACTTGTCTGACTGGCATTTTTCTGTGTTTCCCATGCACTACCATATTTCTGTGTAACCATGGACTTGTATTAGTTTTGTTATGTGCAAAGTGAAAATCCCTGCTCTCAAGAGATCTGCCCCAGGTAAGGTCTCCAAAGCCCAGGCGCTCTGGCCTGAGGCTAGTGGTATGGAAAAAAGGATACCCTACCCCAGTTTTCACAGGGAGTTCAGTGAGGGAACCAAGTCTGGCTTTGAAGCAAAGGCTTTCTTTGGGAATTTTGTGAGAAAGGAGAGATGAAGAAAGGTGCAGAATGGAACAAATATCCTCAAAATGTAGTCTAGTTGAATACCACAAGGATGCCACTTGATTATTTCAACTTGACAATAAGCCACTATCTTTGGCTTTATCTTTTATCTTTTTCGGACAACTGAAGCATAAAGGTACCCTAGTTTAGCTATGTATTCACTCATTTTCCGAGGAATTTATAATATGGATTATCCATATTCCACCCAGGGAGGTCCATTTACCCTGTAAGTCAGCAGACAAACACAGAGCTGATAAGGGCTTCAGATGAACATGCCTGGAGAAATTTCAAGTACATGTCTTCAGCAAAAATAAAGGGAGCCAGCCTGAAATGAGGAGAGTCAGTATGGAGATCATTGGTTTGAACTGTTACCTTGAGCTCTGGCCTTGAGCTGAGTGCTGGCCTGTACTGGGCTAGAGTATGTGCCCTACCCTCACAGAACTTTCATTCCAGGAGAAGAGATAGAAAATGCATGGATACAATACAAATACACGATTAAGAATGTGTTAAATATTGGTACCAAGTAGAGACTGACAGAAAGTTATTGGCAACAAATTACTTAGAACAGTCAGGATATCCAGGTCTGTTAAAAAACTGTCACTGGGCTTATAACAAAAAGTAATAATTACCTCTGGTTCTCCTTGTAATATTTTATTATAGTTCCATAGAAAGAATCAAAGTTAAGTCTACACAGAACAAAATTTAAGAGATCTAATTATTGTAAGGATTTTATAAACATGCATGAAAAGCCGAGTCACATTAAAACAGCAATCACAACACAAGGAGAGACTACTGTGGCATCAACCCTCATTTCCAGCTCAGAATCAAGCTCTGCAACTCTTGCCTCAGGAATTTTGAAAAAGATATATATCTTTTATAATTTAAGAAGAATTAGATTAAGTAAGGTCAGTTTTTCTCAAACTTCAGTGGGCAATAGGATGACCTGAAGGGTTTGTTAAAACACACATTGTTGGGTTTAAAGAGGAGGAATGAAGAAGGTACAACAAAAACCTGTTACCGGTAGTTACCACCAGGGAATAGTCAAAAATGCAGGGGCAGGACTTTTTGTGATATATCCTTTTGTACTTTTAAATATGCATCATGTGACTATATTACTCACATTACTTTTATATATAAATATACTTTTATATATGTGCCATAAGAATGTTACTTCAAACATATAACATTATATTTAATCATACTTTTAAATATGTACAATGTGAATACATTATTTAAAACATATTCTCATATACACACACATGCATAAGGAGATCTTTCAGGAAAAAGTCCAGCCATTGTTAATAATGAGAATGGTATGAGCGACATCCCTGTAACCTGGCAGCTAAGGCGAATGGCCTGGAATGTGCATGTGCAGTGACAACTTCACTGTACTAGTCAGTAGGGGCAGTAGACCCCATTGAGTGACCATGTGTACTGTGTGACTATCACATTCATAATGACTGAGCTAGTAGAGCCATGAATCTGCATCAAATTTTGCATTAACTTTGAACATTCCTCCATGGAAACTATTTGGATGATTCAGAAGGCCACAGCTATGGGCAACTGGTGATTGGCAGCTTCATCATGACAATTCACCCACTCATGCATCATGTCTCATGCAAAGTTTTTTGTGAAACATCATATCACCCAGGTGACTTATCCTCTCTACAACCCACATTTGGTGTCCTGAGACTTCTGGGTTTCCCCAAACTAAAGTCACCTTGGAAAGGGAAGAGATTTTGGATCATCAATAAGATTCAGGAGAATACAATGGGGCAGCTGATGGTAATGGGAAAATGTGTGAGGTCCCAAGTTTTCTACTTTGAAGGGGACTGAGGCAGCATCATCCTATGTACAATGTTTCTTGTATCTTCATCAGTAAATGTCTCTATTTTTAATCGCACATGGCTGGGTTCTTTCTGGACAGACTACACACACACACACACACACACACACACACACACACACACACCTTAATGGTCTGAATCATTAGAAACATTGACTCAGCCAATTTTGTTACTTACTGTAGTCATTCATCATTTTTTGTTTTTCTTTCCCACAAAGTAGGTCTGTGACTTTGGCAAACAGCAGATTACACAAGTATCTGCTGAACCTGTGTGAAAACTGGGCAGAGTAATGAGAATGGAAGAAGTCATAGAGTTTGTAGCCATAAATTAAAAACAATGAACACACCCGACAAGCTTCCTGCAAGTATTTGAGTGTTTAAAATGTGATAGCTTATGACCCTCCATTATCAGAATTGATCTCATGTCCATGAGAAGGGCACAAATTGAAAACTGCATTTCCTTCTTTGTGGAAAAGCATTACTAAAGAAAACTGATCCAAAACTGCTAGCATCCTTTATTTTTTCTTTCTTTATTTTCAATTACAGTAGACATACATTATTGTATTAGTTTCAGGTATCACTCCAGTGATTACACATTATAAAACTCATTAAGCGATCATCCCAATGAATCTTGCACCTACTACATCACACATAGTTATTGACTGTCATTGACTATTTCCCTATCTTGTACTTTACATCCCAGAACTGTTCTGTGACAACCAATTTTACTTAATCCCTTCACCTTTCTCACCCATCCCAAACCCCTTTCCACCTGGGAACTTTCAAAAAATCTCTGTATATATGATTCTGTTTCTGTTCTGCTTGGTTGTTGATTCTGTTTTTTGATTCAATTTTTGATAGCTATGTATTTATTGCCATTTTATTGTTCATATTTTTTCCTCTCCTCCTCCTCCCCCTCCCCTCCTCCTCCTTCTCCTTCTTCTTCTTCCTCTTCCTCTTCTTCCTCTTCTTCTTCTTCCTCTTCCCCTGTAAGCGATTTTTAAACCTCGCTTGGATCACCCGGCTGTCTGACTGACTATAGCGATTTTCAAACCTCGCTTTAGTCCCGTGACTGAAGCGCGCTTAATCCAACCTTTTCCCTTTGGCTGGCTAAGGACACGCTTAAAACCCACTATAGAAATAATCATGCACAGAAACAGTTTTCTGAGTGGAAGTCAGAGATGGAGCGTTCACTCTCCAATTTTCTGAGCCGCTCTGGGCTACCCTTCTAAGGGGAAGCCCCTTCCTTTGTCTCAGTGGGTTTTTATTGAGAAAGCAGTCACAGATTGTGGATTGACAGTCTGGCAGAAGGGATCAAAGGGGACACGTATCTTACAAAGATGTTAACAGAGTTTCTGTTGTGATTCCTGGCAGAGATTGGAGTTTCATCATATGAAAAGACTACAGGTTTTAAAGGTTTCCTGACTGTGCCTTCAAATTCCAAGTTAATAACATCCTCCAGCAAACAGATCTCACAGGAACCTGCATATTCTTTGTCTTAGGCCTGGTTACCCCGGGGGTCCACCGTCTCCGGTCCCAGCTGGCCCCTTGGCTGGAGACAGAGGAGCAAGGAGACTTGGATTTCTCACATCTGAGTACGAAGACTCAGGCTAAGAGGGGTCAGGGGTAGATGCTGATTACCCCTTCCTTTCCACGGCCCCTTCATTTATTTCCACAGTCTCATGAGACTTATTCCACAGAGGCCTTTATGAGATCAGCCCCTGTCTTAGGTCCATTCTCTATCCTAGAGAATTGTTACCTGTCATCGGTAATTGATCTAACATTAAAGGCCAGGCACAGAACAAACAGGTAGCGTTCATGCCAGGGGAATAAGTTTTGTCTCCTTAGTGGCTCCTGATCCGGAGGTTTCTCACTCAGCCTAAGTCACAGCTTCCTGACACCGAGCAGGGTGGCCCTCAACATTCCCCTCCTTCTTTTTTTCCTCCTCCTCCTTCTTTTCTTCTTAAAGAAGACCCTTTAAATACTGGTTTGGTTGCGATGAGCTCACTTAGCTTTTTCTTGTTTGGTAAGGTCCCCTTCCGTCTTTCAATTCTAAATGATAGCTTTGCTGTGTGATCTTGGTTGTAGGCCCTTGCTTTCCATCACTTGGAATATTTCTTGCCACTTCCTTCTGGCCTGCAAAGTTTCTTTTGAGAAGCTAGCTGACAGACTTATGGGAGCTACTTTGTAGGTAACTAGTGGCTTTTCTCTTGCTGCTGTTAAAATTCTTTCTTTGTCTTTAGCTTTTGGCATTTTAATTATGATGTGTCTTGGTGTGGGCCTCTTTGGGTTCCTCTTGTTTGGGACTCTCTGTGCTTCTTGGACTTGTGTGCATATTTCCTTCTCCAAGTTAAGGAAGTTTTCTGTCATTTTTTCAAATAAGTTTCCAGTTTCTTGCCCTCTCTCTTTTCCTTAGGCATCCAAATAATGCAAATGTTGGTACACTTGAAGTTGTCCCAGAGCCACTTATACTATCCTCATTTTTTTAAATTCTTTTTTTCTTTTTGTTGTTTTGATTGGGTTTTTCTTTCTTCTTTACATTTTAGTCACTGATTTGATTCTCAGCTTCATCTACTCTACTGTTAATTCCCTCTAAATTATTCTTCATTTCAGTTAGTGTATTTTTCATTTCTAATTGGTTCTTTTTTATGCTATTGATGTTTTCACTAAATTCATTGATCATCCTTATAATCAGTATTTTGAACCATGCCTCTAGTTTCCATCTGTTTATTTTTCCATTTATTTTGTTATTTTTTTGGAGTTCTGCTCTGTTCTTTCATTTGGGGCACATTTCTTTGTCTCCTCATTTTGACAGCCTCTCCATGTTTGTTTTGGTATATTGGGTAGAGCTACTATGTCTCCCAGACTTAGCAGCATGGCCTAATGTAGTAGGTGTCCTGTAGAGTCCAGTGTTACAGCCTCCTCTATCACCCAAGCTGAGTACTCAAGGTATGCCCACCATGTGGGCTGTGTACATCATTCCTTTGTAGTTGAGCCTTGACTGCTCTTGACACAACAATGGGAGGGATTAACCTAGGCCTATCAGTTGTAAGGACTGGCTATGACCACTGACCTCTGAACCCTGTGGAGGATCAGCTGTGCAGAGGCCCATTCCACAGAGCAGGACTTACTTCAGCTGGACTCTGCTGCCTGCTGAGTCCACGCCTTGAATGTATCACTTGTGAAGGTGGTTGGTAGGTTGTGCTTCAATGTGGTCTGAAGTTATCTACTGGGTGTGCTGGCTCTGGGGCTTCCCAGGAGGTATAAGCCAAGGTCAGCCACCATTTGTATTCTGCCTGGGGTCACCCTGTATGAGCTACAAAGTGATCTGCAGAAGTGCTGGGCTTGGAGGTACCCAGGTAAGACCAAGCTGTGAACCAAGGCTGGCTACTGATAGTGCCAGGTCTAGGGCCACTTAGCAAGGGCAAGATGCTAATTGTTTGAGAGAATTTAGTAAAATCTGAAGCATGATCCAAGACAAGCCATTTGTATATTTAAAAAAAGCCACTGAAATTTGGGTGGGCCCCCAAAGTTTGGGTGGGCCAGGGCTTCAGGGAATCACCAGGGTGGGGCAAATAGTATGAGACAAGTTGATGGAGACTCAGATATGGTGCCTACTTGCTGACTCTGTGTGGGAAAGGCTCTGCCAACACTTCTGTCTGGAAGAAAGCAGCTCTTCCAACTCTTGCCCTGATGCCAAACAATTCAGTTCCTTCTCATATTTCTCTGCTGCCTCCACACTGGAGTTCAGAAGGAGTGAGTCCAAGTAAGTCCATGTGTGGGCCCTGTAAAAGGAATTCTCTGGGACTCTAGAAACTTCTGTCTTTCTTGGCCTCAATCCTCACTGGTTTTTATAGCTAGAATTAAGGGGACTACTCTTCCTGACTCTGGAAACCTGGGCTGGGTGGGCCTGGTGTTGGGCTGGGACCCATTGCTCCTAGGCAGGGAACTCTGCAGCCCAGATACATCTTTCTGATTTTTATCTGTCACATGTGGGTGTGGGACCAGCCCAGTCTGTGTCTTTTTAATTCTGTAGTTGTAAGACTTCCATTCAGCTTAATTTCAGGTGGTTTTGAATGATGGTTGTTCTGAACTTTAGTCATAATTTTGATGTGGTTGTGGAGGAGGCAAGTACCATGTTTACTTACACCACCATCTTGACTGGAAGTTCTCTAGCATCATCTTGAATGACAAGATCCACTGAAAATTCAGAATAATGGAGTGAAACACTGCTTCTTCATTTCTGCTATTATTTAATAGCTTATTGAGGTATAATTGATACAAAATAAGCTGCATATATTTAAAGTACGCAATTTGATAAGTCTTGACACATGTATACACCTGTGGAGCCATCACCACAATCAAGATAACACACATTTCCATTGTCCCCTTGTGTTTCTTTGTAATTCCTCTTTCTCATCTCTCCCCTATAGCCCTCACCAAGAAAACACTGTTCTGCCTTCTGTTGCCATAGAATAATTTGAATTTTCTCAATGTTTATAAAAATGAATTATATAGTATGTGCTCTTTTTTCTCTGGCTCTTTAACTCAGCATTATAACTTTGAGATTTATACAAGGTGGATGCATGCTTATACGTATCAAGAATTTAATTCTTTTTGTTGTTGAATAGTATTCCTCTATATTGTAAACCACAATTTGTGTATCCATTAATCTGCTGATAGACATTGGCTTATTTTTGATGAACCACTGGTGTTTTCCTATTTCTATTCTATTTCTTTCCACCAGTTTACAAATGAAGAAATGGAAACTCAAAAAGGCCAATACCTTGTTGAAAGTAGACAGAGCATAGAACCTTAAATTGTTAGAATGACTGAGCTGAAAGGGACATCAGGGTATCTCTTTCTGTGTGTTTTTAAAAAACTGTTTGATGTTGAGATTTGAACTGTAATTGACAAGAATTAGGCATATCTGTTTATTCAGGGTAGTCAGCAGATCCTTCTTTGACGGTTAAAAGCAGATACCCTTTTATCAAAATTCATTCTTAACATGTTTCTGCCATAGGGAAAAATATTCTGGGATGTTCTCTCAACCTGAGGTGACCTTTTCTTCCAATAGGAATAGCAGTGTGCTGGTGCTGACTGATAGAGGCTCACAAGAGCTAGTTGTTAGATTTTTAGAAGTTAAACATACTTATGATAAAATTAAATACTATAAACTTTCAATTAAATAATTAAAAACAAAGGTAATCAATATTTAAAACTCATTGCTTCCTAATTATTTTACTATATTATACTATCACCTAGCCTCTCAAGGTTATGTACAGCTATTGTATCTGTGTGGTGGAAATATCATCCATTGATGTGTTGGCATGTATTTTTTCTGAATTTTACATTCAGTAATGTAATGTTGATAGCTTGAAATCAGCCTTGGTGGAAGAATTTATACCATGAAAATTGGCAAAAGATATAAATCAGGGTTTGATTTATTATTTGGTTGATTGTCCAGACATAACATGATGGAGAAAATTGTAATTATGCAGATTAACTTTTTATATGTGTCATATTTATAACCATTACATTGTGACTAGCATAAAAATTGAGAAATTATTCTTCCAGCATTTCAAGACTATTATACAATTTAGCAAATGAGTTGCTCACATTTTTGATGAACAAGTTAAATATCAAGCAATATTCATGGTGAAACTACACTCAGACAATCAGATGTTACAAATTTCCCAGAATATGCAGTTTTCCTCCTCTGAGGCAACCTCCATCACCAGTTGTTCAGTTTCCTTGAAGAGATGGTTTATATATAAATATTATCATATATTCTCTCCTTCCACCATTTTTGTACAAATGATACTACAAAATACACACTATTTTGCACTTTGTTTTTTTCTCCACTTATAAAGCTCTATTCATATCAGTACCATGGCTGCATAGTATTATAGAGTATGAATGTAGCACCATTTATTTACATATTATTTAATGACAATGTAGAGGCATTGTAATAGTTTCGAATAGGACTTTACCTCATGTAGTTTAGTTATCCAGATAACTGCTGTTGTGATTTTTGTTTCTCTCCTCCCTGAGTTATAAAAAGTGAATCCACTCATCTAACAGTGAGCACACATTTACTGGAGACCTGCTGGGTGACTTTCACTGTGAGAAATACAAAAACAAAATTTTAAGGCCCTGGCTGCATAGCTCGGTTGATTAGAGCATCATACCGATATGCCAAGGCTGTGGATTCAATTCCCAGTCAGGATACCTACAAAAACTAACCAATGAATGCATAAAAACTTGGAACAACAAATCAATCTCTCTCTCTCTTTTCCTCTCTCTAAAAATCAATCAATAAAAAAATTAAGGCATAACTTAGTCTTATGCCTTGGAAATAAGGAATTATAACTATAATAATTACCCAAATAGCAAACTAGAAGCTATTACAAGACCTTACCATTAATTAGTTATTGGCCTTTTATTAGTTCATTTAATCCATTGATCATTTATCCTTCTAAACATTTATTTGCTCATATTTAAAATGAAGATGACTATGTCTGCCTCGATCATCTCTTTGGGCTGTTTTGAGGCTCTCAGCAGACTATGTTCATGAACACTAATGGGCCACATTTGTCTATACAGTGAGATTACTTCCTCTGCCTGTCACATTCACATTGTGTCCAGCCATGTTGAACTTGAGCTGGGACATGTCCTCCACACCTAGGACTGTGCGTGTTCTGTGTGCCTCCACCTGGGTCTTATGACCACCATAGTCTTCCTTACTTCCCCTCTTCCAGCTTTCCTGACCTCCCAATTCTGGATTAGGTGCCTTTCTTATCGGCATCCTGAATGTCCCCCTCATAGCACTGCCATTGTCAGGTCGTAGGAGAGAGGAGTTATCTTCATAATTGAATTCCAAGCCTTCAAGAAATGTTTAGAAAACGAGTGAATAAACGAATTACCTCTAAAGCAATACAGAGGAAAAAACTGAGCTGAATGTATTAGAGCCAAGAGAAGCTTTACCTACATTCTCCTCATTGGTCTTCACTGCACTCTATGAGAGAGGAATTATTGCCATTCCACAAATTCAGGTAGTTAAATGATTTTGGAACCTAATGCTGGCAAAACCAAAGGACTCTCTCTATGATATCATTCTTTCCCCCAATGCAATGGCAAACACTGATAATTAGCCACATGTGTGTGCACCATCTTATTCAGTCCTCACAAACCACACAAAGGAAAAATGGTGTTATCATTTGCAGGCAAGGAAAACATGGATGACCATAGATGAAGTGATTTGTTCAAAAATGATGTAAGTTTCCAGTATTGAAAAACCACTCTGAGCTGGAGTAGACTGAGAGGGCTTTACGGTAGAAGAAAGATTACAGTTGATGTTTGAAGAAAGGGTAGTATTTAGGTAAAACTACAGTTGTCAGGAGTAGGGCTTTCCATTGGGAAAAGCAAGGTAGGGTATGAATGTTTGGAAAACAGTGAGGCGGACAGGTGATAAGACTGAAAGTTCATGATTAAGAGCTGGGAGAACATAAAGATGGAAATGTTGGTTGGGCTATATTATGGAGAGCCTGGAAAAAGAATTTCTCAGAAGTTTTATGTAAAGGAAATTGGAATAATTTTGTAGAAGTGATAGGTTAAAGGGTGTATTGGATTATTCCTTTCGTTTTAAAATAGGATTTATATGTGATTTATCTGATTTTCTTGAGTATTTAACTTTAGCTAATTTTTGTTTTCTTTTATGGGAATCATAATTCATTTATCCTAGAGCTTTCATTTATGACAGACAGAAACTGTGAGAAATGGAAGTTGCTAAGAACCTTTGAACTCTGCTATTTCAGGGTGGACCAGAGCATTCCACTCTGTGAAAGTGGACTTTCAGATTTTTGTACTGGAGAAGACATTAGAGTTAAATGTGGTTTGTGGAGCAAGACATTTGTGTAAATCAGATGGCTTGTGAGAGAAATTGTGTGCCCCTTACTCTCCTCAACTGCTTTCAAACTCAGCTTAGAAACCATCAGCAAGGATCAGCAAATAACTCCCTGGTTAATTTCTCTTATATTTGGCCCTCAAGTTCTTTCTTTCAAAATGACTTTTTTTTTTTGCCAATGTTTACAAGACAGGGTTTTTATGGGATTCTTGCCTGTTTTTCATTAGCATGTTTTCTCCCATCCTCCTTGCATTCCATGGGAGACCTGCCTACCACCTGCCTTTAATTAGTGAAGTACTCAGGAGTATGTGACCTACATCTACTGTAAACTAAGGGTTCAGCCTTGGAGAGACAAAGGTAGATCAGTGTTTCTCAAGCTCCTCTTGTGATAGAGCCATGTGTCAAGGGAAGCCTTAGTCAGGAGATATTTTAAATACAAACAACCTCAGGAAAGGCAGGAGCTGGGCAATTGTGCTCCTGTGGCCTGACTTCCATTGAGGTCTCCCATCTGGCTTGGGCACCCAGGTATTTCAGTCCCTGAGCCTCAGACTTATCCCTGCAAAACCACATTGCATTAACTAAGGTGATTATATTATTAATTTATCATACAGACAAAGACATTTTTAAAATTACTTTATTGTTTTTCAGTTACAGTTGTCTGCATTTCCTCTCCACCACTCCTCCCCAACCCCAGCCAAACCCATCTCCCTCCCTTGCTTCCACCCTCCACTTTGGTTTTGTCCATGTGTCCTTTATAGTAGTTCTTGGAAACCCTTCTCCCTTCCATCCTCTCCCCATTCCCCTCTGGCTATTGTTAGAATGTTCTTAATTTCAATATCTCTGGTTATATTTTGTTTGCATTTTGCTTTTGTTGATTATGTTCCAGTTAAAGGTGAGATCATATGGTATTTGTCCCTCACCACCTGGCTTATTTCACTTAGCATAATGCTCTCCAGTTCCATCCATGCTGTCGAAAAAGGTGGGAGCTCCTTTTTTCTCTATGCTGCATAGAATTCCATTGTGTAAATGTACCATAGCTTTTGATCCACTTACTTACTGATGGGCACCTAGGTTGCTTCCAGCACTTGGCTATTGTAAATTGTGCTGCTATGAACATAGGGGTGCATAGGTTCTTTTGGATTGGTGTTTCAGAACTCTTAGGGTATAATCCCAGCAGTTGAATTTCTGGGTGAAAAGAGAGTTTCATTTTTAGTTTTCTGAGGAAATTCCATACTGTTTTCCACAGTGGCTGCACCAGTCTGTATTCCCACCAACAGTGCACTAGGGTTCCCTTTCCTTCACATCCTCTCCAACACTTGTTTGTTGACTTGTTTATGATGGCCATTCTGACCAGCATGAAATGGTATCTCATTGTGGTTTTAATTTGCATCCCTCTGATGGCTAGTGATGCTGAGCATCTTTTCATATGTCCCTGGGCCCTTTGTATGTCCTCCTTGGAGAAGTGTCCATTCAAGTCTTTTGCCCATTTTTTAATTGGGATTTTTGTCTTCCTGGAGTGGAGTCATGTGAGTTCTTTATATATTTTGGAGATCAAACGCTTGTCTGAGGTATCATTGGCAATTATGTTTTCCCATATAGCTGGTTCTCTTTTCATTTTAATGCTGTTTTCTTTATCCATGCAGCTTTTTTATTTGATGAGGTCCCATTTGTTTATTCTTTCCTTTATGTCTCTTGCTCTAGAGGACGTATCAGTAAAGATGTAGCTGTGTGGAATGTCTGAGATTTTCCTGCCAATGTTGTCCTCTAGATAGAAACATTTCAAATAAACAACCTAACCCTGTGCCTATAAGAACTCGAGGAACAACAACAAAGACAGCCCAAAGCAAGTAGAGGGAAGGAAATAATCAAACCAAGACATTTTAAATAATAAGAGATTGTCAAAAATAATTGAAGCCATACAGTTTTTAAAATATTTGTTGAATGACAAATTAATTTTATTATATTATTGAAATTATAAGAATGTTCTATCCAAAAACTACTTCAAAAATAAAATTACTTCTAAAAAAAAGGATGTCCATATAGATTGAAGACAATAATTTAAAAAACTTCTTTATAGAGATGATTTGAATGAAAAAATAACTCAAGAAGGTTCATTATTCTTCATATATAGTAATATAATACATTTCTTTGTGTGTGTGAGTGTAAGAAATGACTTTTTATTTTATTTTTTTATTGTTCAAGTACAGTTGTCTCCATTTGCCCCCACCACTCCCCCCTACCCCAGCCATCCCCACTCTCCACCTTTGATCCTACCCCTGTTTGGTTTTGTCCATGTGTCCTTTGTACATTTCTTAGATATAATCTGTTTCTAATACCACATCACAAGGGTTTTTTTAGACTATATTCTCTTTTAATAGTCTTTTTGTTTTTAATTTTTTCATAAAACTGCCTGAAATCACCTTCAAATTTGCATTTAGCTAACTAACTTGAATTTGTTAGCACTTTTATTTTTTGTTGTTATATTTTAATTTGAAAAATTAAAAATGTTAAGGTCTACATTCTACCTTACATGCTCAGAACAAAGTGTAAAAGAGTTTCAATTCTAATTTTTAATAATAAAATATATAAATATTTATTTTTCAATATTTTCATAGGTACCATCTTTTTTGTTTCTTTTGAGTATCAGTTTTGCTCCTTTGTTTGATATATATTTTTAAAAGGCAAAAATAAAAAAATTCTTTATAATATGATTCTATTGAGTGTTTTGACAAGTATAGATGTGACAAAAACATAGGTCTTTTAAATTCCATTTTATTAAGCCCTGCCTGGCATAGCTCAGTGGATTGAGCGTGCGCTGAGAACCAAAGCATTGCAGGTTTGATTCCCAGTCAGGGCACATGCCTGGGTTGCAGGCCACAGCCCCCAGCAACCGCACATTGATGTTTCTCTCTTTCTTTCTCCCTCCCTTCCCTCTCTAAGAATAAATAAATAAAATCTTTAAAAAAAATCCATTTTACTCTGGTATAAAGTACATATTTTTACAATACAAAATAAGAGGTCCATCAAACATTCCTTTATGTAAATCAAAATAATCCCAAACACAATTATGAAATTTTAAAATTAAATCTTGTAAACCATTTAAACTCTCATTGTTTATTTTTTTTTTCAGTTTCTTCCTTGCTTTTGTGTGGCTTAATTTCATTATTTCCCTGTTTGCAAACTTTATTTTAATTTTTATTTATTTACATTTTTTGTTTTACTTTATTTTTAAAATACATTTTATTGATTATGCTATTACAGTTGTCCCATTCCCCCACCCCATTTTTCCCCTCTGCCCTGCACCCTCCCTCCCACCTGCATCTCTTCCCCCCACCATTAGTTCATGTCCATGGGTCACACATGTAAGTTCTTTGGCTCCTCCACCTCCTATACTATTCTTAACCTCCCCCTGTCTAGTTTATCCCAACCACTTATACTTCTTATTTCCTGTACCTTTTCCTCCATTCTCCCCCCATCCCCTCCCTGCTGATAACTCTCCACATGATCTCCATTTCTGTGATTCTGTTCCTGTTCTAGCTGTTGCCTTAGTTAGTTTTAGTTTTTGTTTTTTTCTTGGGTTGAGTCATTGATAGTTGTGAGTTTGTTGTCATTTTACTGTTTGTTCCAATTTTTGATCATCTTCTTTTTCTTAGATAAGTCTTTTGAATATTTCATCTAATAAGAGTTTGGTGATGATGAACTCCTTTAGCTTCACCTTGTCTGGGAAGCACTTTACCTGCCCTTCTAAATAATAGCTTTGCTGGATAGAGTAATTTTGGATATAGGTCTTTGCCTTTGATGAGTTTGATTACTTCTTTCCAGCCTCTCTTACCTGCAAGGTTTCTTTTGAGAAATCAGCTGATAATCTTATGGTCACTCCTTTGTCTGTAACTGTCTCATTTTCTCTTGCTGCTTTTAGAATTCTCTCCTTATCTTTAATCTTGGGTAAAAGATTAATGATGATGTGCCTTGGTGTGTGTGTGCTACCTTGGGTCCAAATTCTTTGGGACTCTCTGAGCTTCCTCGACTTCCTGGAAGTCTATTTCCTTTGCTAGATTGGGAACTTCTCCTTCATTATTTGTTCAAATAAGTTTTCCATTTCTTGCTCTTCCTCTTCTCCTTCTGGCACTATAACGATTTGTAGGTCGGAATGTTTAAAGTTGTTCCAGAGGTTGCTAAGGCTCTCCTCATTTTTCTGAGTTCTTGTTTCTTCATTCTGTTCTATTTAAATGTATATTTCTTCCTTCTGGTCCAAATCGTTGATTCATGTTCTGGTTTCCTCTCCTTCACTGTTGGTTCCTTGTACATTTTCCTTTATTTCCCTTTTCAAAGCCTTCACTTTTTTCTCTATTTTGCAACCATACTCAACCATTTCTGTGAGCATCCTGATTGCCCGTGTTTTGAACTCTGCATCTGAGGTAAAGCTAAAGGAATTCATCACCAAGCTCTTATTATATGAAATGTAAAGGTACTTATTTGAGAAAAAGCAGATCAACTCTATGAACAGTAAAATGACAACAAACTGACAACTATCAATAACTGAATCTAAACAAACAAAAGCAAACTAAGCAAACAACTAGTACAGGAACAGAGTCACAGAAATGGAGATCACATGGAGGGTTATCAGTGGGGAGGGGAAAGAGCATGAATGGGGGAAAAGTTACAGGGATTAAGAAGCATAAATGGTAGGTACAAAACAGACACAGGGTTAAGTATAGTATAGGAAATGAAGAAGCCAAAGACCTTATATTCATGGCCCATGGACATGAACTAAGATTAGACTGCAGATGAGAAGGCAGGTACCAGGTGGAGGGGGCAAAGAGGAAAAATCGGGGTAACTATAATAGCATAATCAATAAAATATACTTAAAAAAAGAAAAGTTACTTGGTAAAAACAAAGTCAGAATAAAGGAATCTGGATAATCTTAGTGAGAATTGTCATTATAAAGAATCACCTGAAGTTGATATGATTTGGATAAAATGTTTATGTCTTTTTCAAGGCTCAGACTTTGTATTCTCAGTGGAATTGTAAAACTTCTCTTTTAAAATACATTCTAGTGATAATGTTCAAGTCTCTGTAGAAAAACTGATCTCTAAATTATATTTTAAAGGTCATTTGTCACTGATTCATTTACTAGAGCCAACTATTTTCATCTGTGTTTTTTTTGATGTGGCTTGACTCTGGTTTCTTTTATAGTAAAGTCCTATCAGTACAATTACGAGAGGTTTTCCTCATAATATTTTTCTATCAGCTTTCACTTCTGCCCTTAAGCCCTTCTATCTACTTCCCCTGCCAATGACCTTTATCTCTATGTCATTTAGATCATTATGCCAGACTGGATGCTTTGGAAATGATGCAACATAGCACACTAATGTAATTGCAATGTGTTAGTTCCATTTTGCTTGCACTCACCACTTTAACACTTCACTAAAAAACAAGTTGGGAACTGAAGAACAGGATTTCTGCCTTGTGGATCCTCCACCATTTTCTGATTATAATAATCAAGTTAAGGATGGATACTGAAATTCCCACATTTTCTACAGACAGAATTTGTGAGTTCAATGTCATGTTGAGTTGATTAACAATATTAGATTTATCAAGAAAAAGATAGCATGTTCCTTCTTTTAATCTTTACGTCCTTAGCATTTCTCACGGTGTCTGGTAAAGAGTAAGTGTTGGGAGACAATTCTCCGTGCATTTCTCATATTACACACACACATCTTACCAAGTAGAGCCACAAATCAGTTTTGTTCTGGACAGTTTTACAAAGATGTCCGTATAGCAAACTGCTTTGGAAGAGTGAGGAAGTGTCTATCTCAATAGCAATAAGCAATTGTGCTTACTGTTCAGAATAAAAGACCTGGCTTCCTTAAGCTCAGTGTTCCTCTCAAATGCTGACACTGGCTACTGCTACTGCTATAGGCGATCAAGTCTTTTGTCTCTGACTCAGGAGTCTCAGGACTTCTGCCAGCTTCTACATAACTATAACAAATCAAATTGTTTAGCTGAAAGGAAGGTAAAATATAGTTCACAGTTCTTCAGTGTGAGTAGTCAAAAAAAGTTTTTTGAATGAATAAATTTCAAAATGTTTAGGGGACTTATTATTCTTCTGATTAATGAATAGCTACCCATATAAAAAGCCCAGCTTGTCTTGGCTAGGAGTTATTTCACAATATATTTTTATTAAAGTACCAGTGTGTGTTAGTGAGCTTATGTTTATTTTAGATATCAATGTTGACTTAAAAATGCTGGCAGCAGTCTGTTTGGACTTGATTAAACATTGAGTTGTATGATTGGAACCAATTCTTTGTTTAAGCATTACCTAGTCCTATAGGAACTGCAGACTTTGGGTAGTTTCCACTTGCTTCTGCATCAGTGTCCCTAAGGGATTGAGGCCATAGTTTTGGTACACAGATTTTAATTTTTATTTCTCTTTCTAAAAATAACAACCAATTTTCTTTAGAAAGACAATTTCATCTGAAATACAAACTACTGACTTTGGCATTTATTTTTTTACTTGCTGCAGAGGTGAATTTGTTTTTCTCTCCTTTTTAAAATGCCTGGCAAGTCTGAGCTTGAAACCTTTTACAAAAGGAAGTGTCCCAGTCTTTCTGCATGGCAGATGGCCAAGCAGCCACCTGTTCTCCTCCTGTTAATCACGACTCCAAGAGCCTGGACAGAGGGCCGGTGCCAGGCAGCTGGGGATCTGGGGAGAAAAATGCTTCCCAAGATAAACAAGTGATTTATGGTCAATCATCATTTGTAACTATCTTAGAAGCTATATGGCATGTCAGGAGGCAAAAAGTGCTGGGATCCAGGAGACATAGGTTTGCTTCTAGACTTGCCTCTTTTCCTGTGATCCTTGGCAAATCATTTGACATCTCTGATTCTTAGATTTTCCACTTATAAAATACTAACACTGATACATGTTCTTCCTGTATCATAACATTGTTTTGAGTATCCAATGACATAGCTCAATTCTGGTCAGTAAATATAACAATCTGATAGCCCTTTTATCAACATTTTGGTTATAAATTTAGAAGGGCCTTGAAGACAATAAAGGTCTACATAAATGGAGGTATTATTAGTAAGCAGTATACTCACCACATACTTTTTGAGTTTTTGCTTCTTTTTTTTTTCAGCTGAGGAAAATGTCACTCTAAAAATCAAGCAAATGCATCCTTGCATACTATGATTGAAATATTTCATGATTGAAATATTTAAGTCATGGCAACACTGACTTAGTTTTTAGACATATGTATGCAGATAAGCTGGATCGCAGCAATAAAAAGCCAATTAAATCAGCATTTGATGAAAAGTATAAAAATTGCCATTTCTTTCCAACTCATTAGATTTTCTTAAAAGAGTTTAAACTTGGGCAACCACCCTTGACCCAATTTGCCCCAATAAGACCCTGAGCAGGATAAAGAATGACTGTCTAACATGGTTTCTGTCATGAATCAGCTCTCTGGGTGGCAGAGAAAGACTTTTCCCAATTCCAAGATGAGAAACTAATTACACAGGGAGTTGATCTTTGTGGTAGCAAGTCACTTTGCTATGATCTGAAGTTGTGTGTTTTGATGCAGAACAGGAGACAAAGTTAACACGATCTTCATTTTTTAGTTTTTATTGTATGGCACAACAATGTAATATTAGGACCAGTTTCATGGAAATATAGAATAAAATTTATAAACATATATTTATAGAGATATTTATAAATGTGATGGAAGGAATAACTATTTCTTTTTGTAACTTGAATAACAACATACAGAAACTGGTTCATTTCCTTTTTATTTTAACAATCACTCCAAATTATGATATATTTGTCCTAACAAAATTTAATGATATTGAGGAAAGTAGAAAAGAAACAGCCTCCAGAGAAGCATTTTTAAAACTTCTTCAAATTTCAACTACAGGATCATATTGCAGTGGTGAATTATTTACATCAAGATATTGTGATTCACTTGGAACTTGCTGTTGAAGGATATCTTAGCACCGAGGCTGCCATATATGCTTAATGTATTGAATATATGACGACTCCCTAAAATACTCAGTGAATAATACTGTGTCTCCACTATAAATTTTTAATTTTATTTTAAATACATACTTAATATTTTTGATACACAAGCCTAAATTGATCAGCTTGTTAAGCACCCTATGTGTTTTCAAAATAAAGTTATTTTAGTTTTCTATCATAAAAGACCAACAAATATTTGAACAAATACAACTGCAGAATATCCTCATTGACAGTCAGATCAATCTAGTTGAAAAAGATGCAGAAAGAGCAAAAAAAAATAATGTCTTATGTGTTTTCTTGTTTAATGTAGTATCTATGTGATTATCTGTTATACAATAGCATCTATATCAGTAAAAGAAATTTGAGGACAAACTAGGGTCCATAGCACTCATCTCATCAGAAAGAATCTAAATTTTCTGATATACTAATTCACTTGCAGTTATTTAACGTGAATGTGTTCTTAGCCAGGAACATTTCTTCCTTAATGTGCTGTCATTAACCTTTGTTTTTCCCTTTGGACAAATAAAGCTTCTAGTATTTTTATGATGGAAAAATTCAAATATATACAAAGGTAGAATGAAGAGTATAATAAAATTTATTGCACCTGTCATGAAGCTTCAACAAATATTAACATGTGGACAATCTCATTTATATATTTTATTGATTATGCTATTAAAGTTGTCCCATTTTTTCTCCCCTTTATTCTCCTCTATCCTACACCCCCTCCCACTAGCATCCCCTCCTTAGTTCATGTCCATGGGCCATACATATAAGTTCTTTGGCTTCTACATTTCTTATACTATGCTTAACCTCCCCCATGTCTATTTTGTACTGACCACTTATGTCTCTTAGATAAGTCCCTTTGACATTTCATATAATAATGGCTATATGATGATGAACTCTTTTAACTTGACCTTATCTGGGAATCACTTTATCTGCCCTTCCATTCTAAATGATAGCTTTGCTGGATAGAGTAATCTTGGATGTAAATCCTTGCCTTTGATGAGTTTGATCACTTCTTTCCAGCCCCTTCTTGCCTGTAAGGTTTCTTTTGAGAAATCAGCTGACAGTCTGATGGGAACTCCTTTGTAGGTAGCTGTCTCCTTTTCTCTTGCTGCTTTTAAGATTCTCTCCTTATCTTTAATCTTGGGTAATGTAATGATGATGTGCTTTGCTGTGTTCCTCCTTGCGTCCAAATACTTTGGAACTCTCTGAGTTTCCTGGACTTCCTGGAAGTTCATTTCCTTTGCCAGATTAGGAAGTTCTCCCTCGTTATTTCTTCAAATAAGTTTTCAATTTCTTGCTCTTCCTCTTCTCCTTCTGGCATGTTTATGATCCAGATGTTGGAACATTTAAAATTGTCCTGGTGGTTGCTAGGCCTCTCCTCATTTTTTTGAGTTCTTGTTTCTTCATTCTGTTCTGGTTGAATGTTTATTTCTTCCTTCTTTTCTAAATCATTGATCTGAGTCCCATTTTCCTTCCCTTCACTGTTGGTTCCCTGCATATTTTTCTTTATTTCACTTTGCATAGCCTTTACTTCGTCCTCTATTTTGTGACCATACACAACCACTTCTCTGAGCATCCTGATTACCAGTGTTTTGAACTCTGCATATGATAGGTTGGCTATATTTTCATAGCTTAGTTTTATTTTTGGAGCTCTGTTCTTTCATTTGGGCCTTTTTTTTTTTTTTTTTGTCTTGGAATGCCTCTCAGGTAGTAAGGGGTGGAGCCCTAGGTATTCACCAGGGCAGGGCAACCCACTTCGCTGCATTGTGGCTCTATACATAAGGAGGGGTCCAAGAGGGAACAATGCCACTTGCTTGGCTCTTGGCCAGCTTTCAGTCATTGTCCCCACTTCCCACAAACAAAATGGGTCCTTCTGGTGCTGATTCCCATGTGTGTAGGCTTGTGTATGTTCTAGGAGCCTGACAGTCTCTCCAATGAACTTTCCTGTGAGGCTGAGAGTTTCTCTCACTGCCACAATTCCCACAGGATTTTATAGCCAAGGTTTTGAGGCTTAATTTCCCTGTGCTGGAATCCTGGGTTGCATGGTCTATCTCACTCCCCAGTTGTTTCTCCTGGTTTAGCAGCACATGAATGTGTGACCTCCTGGTCTGCTAGCCGCTGCCTTGCCAGTGATCCTCTCAGCCCCTGCTTCCTGTCTCTTCCCCTTCTCCCAGTCTGGATGAATGTTTCTTCTTTAACTCCTTGGTTGTGGGACTTCCACACAGTTTGATTTTCTGGCAGTTCTGGTTGTTTTTTGTTTTTAAATTTGTTGCTATCTTTCTTTTGGTTGTGCGAGGAGGCAAAGTGTATCTACCTATGCCTCCATCTTGGCCAGAGTCCTCACATGACAATATTATTTAATCTATACTTCATATCATTTCATCCTGAAATACTTCAATATGTTTCTCCAAAAGACATATATAAATCTTAAAATAATAACCATTCACACAGTATAGTATATAGTTTTGGTGTTAGAAGGGCTTTGCAGAGTATAGGCTTAAGAGTAAAAAAATGTGCCCTGGGACTTAACAATTATGCCCACATATGGTTGTAGGTTTAAATATTTATTTCAAAACAGAAGAGTCATTGTATTCCTTGATGGCTCTACAGTTCCAATTGGTTGGAACCTGCCAAGCCATTTCTAACATTCTTTCATAACTATATGTGGGTGGATGCATGAATATGTTATTAGTTAAAGCAAACTTGGGAAACTTTTTGTGTTCTTCTCATTGAGGCTGGTGGGGCAAGATGGTTTTATACAGCCACAAAGTAGCAGAAAAGATGCTTTGATATCCTCCAGGTGCAGAGGAAACTGTACTTTTCACAGGCTCCGTACTAGTCTCTAGCCAGGGACACTTCTTCCTTACGCTGTTGTCATTGACTTTGCCTTTCTCTGACCCTAGGGTCCTGTACAACAATGAGAAAAATGCATAGAGGAGACACAATATTTATCAATATACAGAGTGTTTGCACAGTTCTTCATAGCTTACCAAGTATTTTCATAGATGTTGTCACATTTAACCTTCACCATAATACTGCTAGATGGGTATTATTGCGCCTGTCTTATGGTCACTGAGCCAAATGTCAGAGCTAAGGCATTTATGAAGATCATACAAGACGTGAAGCTGGGGCCCAGGGGTCCTTTGGCATGCTCATGGTTGTTTTGTTTTTCTGGACTGTCTCTGAGTCTCTGAACTAAAGCTTTATTTAAAAAATCTGAAATTATGCAGGAAGAAGAAAGGAGTGTGGAATGGGTTTACAGGGGAGCATCTTAAAGGAACAAGGCAACAGTGGCCCTCCTCTTCCTTCTCATATCTCTTAAATGGGAATGCAGATACTCTTGTCTTCTCTAGGAGGAATGGGTCTCATTTTGGTGATCTCTATATTAACAGTAGAAATGGAGTCAATGTGTTGATCCCAGGCCCCTGTAGAAGAAGGGTTCTTCGCCTGGGTCCAGGGATAGATTTCAGCAGTCCACGGGCTTCAGTGAAGAAAAATTTCTTAAACAAAATGTTTTGGAACCTCTAGCACTTCCCTCAATTATGAATGCAGATTTCAAACCATAGTAATTATTAACTGTTCTTGTGAATCTGTTATCAAGAGAAACAAAAGACATTTTCCTATCATATTACAATTGTCATAGATATCTTGAAAATATCCTTTATACCCATTACTACTTCAAAACATAACTACTAGGCTTGAGCCTAGATCTTATTATTTGATGTCTTTATAAAGACACATATGTTATTATTTTAGGTGATTAGTATTCCCTATTCTATTATTTTAGTTTTATCTTTATTGAAGTTTAATTTTTTAAACATTTTATTTTTATGTTATTACAGTTGTCCCACTTTTTCCTCCTTTGTCCCCCCTCTACCCAGGCTGCCCCCCAATTCCATAATCAGTCCACTCACATTGTCCATGTCCATGGGTCCTTCATATATGTTCCTTAACTAATCCCTTCACCTTCTTTCAATCGGTTTCCACCTCCCACCTCCTCTCTTAGAGCTGTCAGTCTTGTTCCATGTTTCTATGCCTCTGTTTCTATTTTACTCATTAGTTTATTTTGTTCATTAGATTCCTCTTATAAGTGAGATATGTGATATTCGTCTTTCACCAATTGGCTTATTTCATTTAGCATTGTAATCTCTAGTTCCATCTATGATGTCACAAAAAGTAGGAATTCTTTCTTTCTGCTGTGCAGTATTCCATTGTGTAGTTGTAACACAGTTTTTGTTTTAATCCACTCATCTACTGATAGGCAATTAGGCTATTTCAAAATCTTGGCTACTATAAATAGTGCTGCTATGAACATGAGGGTGCATAAATTCTTTTTAGTTAGTATTTCAGGATTCTTCAAATATATTCCCAGCAGTGAAATCACTGGGTCAAAAGGCAATTCTATTTTTAATTTTTTGAGGAACCTCCATACTGCTTTCCACAGTGGCTACACTAGTTGGCATTCCCACCAACAGAGCCCTTTTTCCACATCCTCTCCAGCACTTGTTTATTGACTTATTAATCATAACCATTCTGCAGTGTGAGGTGATATCTCATTGTGGTTTTAATTTGCATTTCTTTGAGGGTTAGGGACATTGAGCATTTTTTCACATGTTTATAGGCTATCTATATGTCCTCTTTGTAGAAGTGTCTATTCAGGTCCTTTGCCCAAGTTTTAATTGAATTATTTATCTTTCTGGTATTGAGTAACATAAGTTCTTCATGTATTGTGGAGATTGAACCCTTGTCCCACATATCATCGGCAAATATGTTCTTCCACACAGTCAGATCCCTTTTTATTTTGATGATCATTTCTTTAGCTGTGCAGAAGCTTTTTAATTTGATGTAGTCCCATTTGTTTATTTTTTCCTTATTTCCCTTGACCTAGAAGATATATCAGCAAAGATACTGTTACATGAGACATCTGAAGTTTTACTGCCTGTGTTTCCCTCTAGGATTTTTATGATATCATGACATATTTAAGTCTTATATCCATTTTGAGTTTATTCTGGTGTATGGTGTAAGATGGTAGTCTATGTTATTTTGTTTTATGCACGTACCAGTCCAGTTCTCCCAACACCATTTATTGAAGAGACTGTATTTGCTGCATTGTATGTTCTTGCCTCCTTTGTCAAATATTAATTAATCACAGAGACATGGGTTTATTTCTGGGCTCTCTATTCTCTTCTATTAATGTATGTGCCTTTTCTTATGCCAGTACCAGACTCTTTTGATTAGTGGCCTTATAGTATAGTTTGATATCAGATATTCTGGTCCCTCCAACTTTGTTCTTCTTTCTCAAGATTGCTGAGCCTACTTGGGGTCATTTTTTTTTTCATATAAATTTTTAGAAGATGTGTTCTAGATCTGTGAAATATGCCATTGCTATAGAAATTGTATTGAGTCTATAGATTGCTTATGTTGCTATGGACATTTTAATGATTTTAATTTTTCTAATCCATGAGCATGGTATATGCTTCCACTTATTTGTATCTTCCTCAGTTTCTTCACTGCCCAATAGTGTTCTGAGTACAGGTCTTTTATGTCTTTGGTTTAATTTATTTCTAGGTACTTTTTTTGGTTGCAATAGTAAATGGAATTGTTTTCTTCATTTCTCTTTCTAATAGTTTATTGTTGGTGTATAAAAATGCTATTGAATTCTGAATATTGACTTTGTATCTCACTGCTTTGCTGAATTCATTTATTAGGTCAAGTAGTTTTTTGGTGGAGCCTACAGGGTTATCTATATATAATATCACATCATCTGCAAATAATGACAGCTTTACTTCCTCTTTTCAAAATTTGATGCCTTTTGTTTCTTTTTCTTGTCTGATCACTGCAGCTAGGATGTCCAGTACTAAGTTAAATAACAGTGGTGATAGTAAACACCCCTGTGTTGTTCCTGATCTTAAGGGAAATGCTTTTATTTTCTGTCTATTGAGTATGATGTTGACAGTAGGTTTTTTTGTATATGGCCTTTATTATGTTAGTATGCTACCTTTATTCCCACCTTGCTGAGTGTTTTTATCATAAATGGGTGCTAATTTTATCAAATGCTTTTTTTGCATCTATTGATGTGATCATGTGATTTTTATTGTTTGTTTTGTTTATGTGATATATCACATTTACTGACTTGCAGATATTGTACCATCCTTGCATCCTGGGATAAAACCCAATTGATCATGATCTACAATCTTTTTTATGTATTGTTGGGTCAAATTTGTTAATATGTTGAGGATTTTAGCATCTATGTTCATCAGAGATAGTGACCTCTAATTTTCTTTCTTTGTTGTGTCATTTTCTGGTTTTAGAATTAGGATAATACTGGCCTCATAAAAACAGTTTGAAAGATTTTCCTCTTACTGAATTTTTTGGAATAGTTTGAGAAGGATAGGTGTTTTTCTTCTTTGAATGATTGGTAAAATTTGCCTGTGAAACCATTTGGTCCAGGGCTTTTGTGTGCTGGGAGTTTTTTTATTACTGCTTCAATTTTGCTAGTTGTTATTGATCTATTAGTTTTCTGCTTCCTGATTCAGTTTGGGAAGATGATATGTTCCTAAAAATTTATCTATTTTACCAAGGTTGTCCAATTTCTTGGCATGTAGCTGTTCATAATAATTTCTTACAATCCCTTGTATTTCTGTGGTATCAGTTGTTATTTCTCCCTTTTCATTTCTGATTTTACTTATATGGGTCCTCTCCCTTTATTTCTTGATGAGTCTGGTTAAAGATTTGTCAATTTTGTTTATCTTTTCAAAGAACCAGCTCTGGATTCATTGATTTTTTGAATTATTATTTTTAGTCTCTATGTCATTTATTTCTGCTTTGATCCTTCCTTTTACTCTGGGCTTTGTTTGTCATTTTTTTTTCTAGTTCTTTTAGATGTAAGTTTAGGTTGTTTATTTGAGATTTTTCCCTCTTTTTTAGGTAGGCCTATATTGCTATGAACTTCCCTCTCAGGAGGGCTTTCACTGTGTCTAATAGGTTTTAGGTTGTGTGTTCATTTTCATTGGTTTCCAGATTCTTTTTTATTTCTTCCTTGATTTCATTGTTAACACATTTATTATTTAATACCATGTTATTTAGCCTCCATGTATTTGAATGTTTTTGTTTTTTTCTTGAGGCTGATTTCTAGTTTCAGGTCATTGTGATCCAAGAAAATGTTTGATATGATTTCAATTTTCTTGAATTTTTTAAGCTTATTTTGTGACTTACCATGTGGTTTATTTTTGAGAATGATCCCTGTACATTTGAAAAGAATATATATTTTGCTGATTTGAAGTGAATTGTTCTATAGATACCAATTAAATCAATTTGATCTAGTGTGTTATTTAATGCTACTATGTCATTGTTGGTTTTTTGGTATGGAAGATCTGTCTATTGTTGATAGTGGGGTGTTAAAATCTCCTATAATGACTGCATTGCTATCAATCTATTTCTTAAAGTCCTCCAAGATTTTTACATATTTAAGTGCTCCTGTACTGGATGCATATATGTTTATAAGGGTTATATCCTCTTGTTGGACTGAACCCTTAAGTATTATGTAGTGTCCTTCTTTGTCTCTTATTGTGGCCTTTGTTATGAAGACTCTTTATTCCAACAGAAGTATTGCTACCTCAGCTTTTTTTTTTTTTTTTTTTTTTTTTTTTTTTTTTTGCTTTGCTTTAATTTGCATGGAATATTTTTCCCATCCTTTCACTTTCAGCTTGTATAAATCTTTTGTTCTGGGGTGAGTTTCTTATAGACATCATGTATGCAGGTCATGTTTTCTTATCCATTCAGCTACCTTGTCTTTTCATTGGAGTATTTAATCCATTTATATTTAAGGTTTTTATTGATAAGGTGTTCACAACCATTTTTTCCCTTTGTACATGTGTTCCTCTTTCCCTCTATTTCTTCTTAAAGCAGTCTCTTTAGCATATTTTGCAACGCTGGTTTGGTGGAAATGTACTCTTTCAGCCTTTTTCTGTCTGAGAAGCTCTTTATTTCACTTTACATTTTAAATAAGAACCTTGCTGGATAGAGTAGTCTTGGTTGGAGGCCCTTGCTTTTCATTACATAGAATATTTCATGCAAATCTCTTCTGTCTGTATTGTTTTTGTTGAGAAATCAGCTGACAGCCTTATTGGAACTCCCTTGTAAGGAACTCCAAGAGAGAAGCAACTAATTCTTTCTCTCTTGTTGCTTTTAAGATTCTCTCTTTGTCTTTATTTTTTTTTTTCCATTTTAACTGTGATGTGTGTCAGTGTAGTTTTCTTGATTGGGATTCTCTGTGCCTTCTGAACTTGTGTGACTTTTTCCCTCATTAAGTTAAGGAAATTTTCTTCAAACATGTTTTCTATCCCTTGCTACCTTTTTCCTCCTTCTGGTATCCCTGTGATGTGAATGTTGTTACATTTCATGTTGTTCCAAAGCTTCCTTAAACTCTCCTCATTCTTTTCAAGTCTTTGTATGTATTTTGTTGCTCTGACTGGGTTTTTTCTACTTGTCTTCCAAATTGTTGATTTGATCCTCTGGTTCATCTAGTCTGCTTGTAATTCCTTCTAGTGCATTCTTCATTTCAGGTATTGCATTCTTCATTTTTATCTGGTTCTTATTCGTAGTCTATATATCTTTTCATGCTGATGTAGTTTTTGCTAAGTTCTCAAGCTTCCTTATACCATTAGTTTGAACTCAGTGTTTGATTGAGTAATGATTTGCTTGCCTCAAATTCATGTAGCTCTTTTTCTGGGGATTTCTCCTTTTCTTTCATTTGGAGGTTGCTTCTTTGTCTCCCCATTTCAGCTATATCTTTTTATTTGTTTCTGTGTTTTAAATAGACCTGCTTAAATTTCCTGTGCTGTGGGTAACCTTATGTGTTAGGAGTCTTGTGGTACCCTGTGGTGCCAACAACTTGATCTCTTGATCTGGATGCTCTAGGAATGCCCATTGTGTGGGTTATGTGGGCTTTCCTATTGTATTTGGGTCCTTATTGCTGTTGACTCATTCACTGGAAGAGTTTTCACTCTGGCTGGCTCACTGACTCAACCCCTCCACGTCTTGTATGCTTTGTATAGGTGCTGGCAGATCAAAGCAAAACAACACACACCCACACACATACAAACAAACAAACCAAGCACCCCCCCAACAACAATAACAGAAATTTCAATAACAACAGATTAGAGAATAGTAAAATTGGAAAGAGAAATGGAATATTAGGAAAAGAGGGAAATAAAAAAAAAAGGCTAAGAGAAGACCACAGGATAACAAAGTGATAATAGGAGGAGAAAAGTGGAGAAAACTAATATGAGTAATGAATTGAAAGAGGAAAACAGGAAAAGAGAACAAAACAGAGAAAGCATAACAAAAATAAGAAAAGAAAAGAAGAAGGGAACAATGAGGTAGTCAATGGTAAGAGTTAAGTAAGAGATATCACAGGAAAAAACTAGAGCAATAAAAATAGAAGAAAGAGAAAAATAGAAAAAACTAATGCAAAGGCTTTGAAAAAAATAATAAAAATGAAAAAGAACAAAGTGGAGGTCATCTCAGCAGAGTTTACTGCTGACTGCTGGATTCTCCCTTTGGATAAGCCTCTGCTGTAGTCTGAGTCAGGTGTTGCCCATAAGCCCTCAGCAGCCTATTCAGAGCTACCAGTGATCCACAGTTTGTTGTGATTGCACCAGGCTTGACTGTGCTCAGGATGGGCTCAGCTGCTCTGCACAGCTGTGTTTTAACAGCACTGGGTTCAAGGGTATGTCAGCAAATGGCCCAAGTCACCTATAGATCTAGCTCTGTCTGCCTCTGCCTGCCAGTCTGCTGTCGTCACTAGAATAGTTGTAGATCTGACTGCTTCTGGGAGGGCTCTGGTGGAATCAGGAGGATGGGACTACTGGGTCTCCTGTGGCATGTGCCTTTCAAACTTCAGGGGAGATGATTGCTATATTCCCCCACCCCTGAGTCACTAGTTTGAGTCTGTTCAGGATTATTTCCCTGTACCCAGCAGGGTTGGACCCCAGTAGGCTATTGGGTGAGGCCTCCAGGGTGCAGATTTTAGGTCTGCCAGAAACCAGAAGGGTGTTTCTATGGCTCTTTTATGAGGGGCAAGCACTGGTCTATTTCCTGGGAGAGTAGGTGGTATGGCTGCACCCTACAGCCAGTGTCTGACACCCCCTTAATCTGCATATGCTGCTGCCTCCTCAGCAGGGGTTAAGATGTAGGATAGGAGAAAAGAAAGAATAGAAGGAAAACAAAGCCCACACAAAACTAAGCAAATAACTGAACAAACCACATAAAAGGAAAAAAAAATGAAGGGTGGAGGGAGCAGGATTGCAGAGGGAGAGTGGAGTGAGTGTTATCCCACAAGGTAAGTAATTGTTTTTCCTCTGGGAGGGGCTTGGTCTTCTCAAGCAAGATGGTTGCTGGGGAATCCAGGTATTTCCTGGCTCAGAAAGTCCCACAGCCACTCTCTCATATTGCTCTCCTGTGCCTCTCACACTGGACTCTCTTCATGAGACTGCAATCCACTTCCCCTTTGCTGGGGCCCAAAGCAAGTGGTTGTGAACATAAGTCCTGTGCTTTGGCCCCTTTAAGAATTCAGAAAGAAAAAAAATAGTACCTTTGCCTCCAGCATGTTTCATGTCTCCCCAGCAGAGACAAACCCTGTGGCCTTTTGCTGCTGGGCGCTATGTGGTCTACTGATTCTGGATTCTGGCACTGGCACTGGCACTGTGTTTGGGAGCCCAGCTTGTGTTCCCTGCTTCTCTCCTTTCAAGGGGAAGCTCCCACAGCCACCCTGCTACCTGGGCCCTCTGTTCTTAGGAACAAACGGCCTCTTTAATGACCTCAACTTTCCCTACTGGTCTTGGTGAGTTTTTTCCCACATCCTTGGTTAAAAACATGTTTTTAAGGTAGTCTCCCATTTGTTTCAGGTGTCTAGTCCTTTCTTTAGTTTTATTTTCATGTCAGTTCTGGGAAGAGGTACAAGATATATCTTCCCACTCTGCCACCATGTTTTTCTCCTGGTTATTATAAAGTTTTAAAGCCACTTTGCAAATTGTGTTTCTATATAATTATCTATTTTAATCATACTATGTATTTTATTTTATGCATTTAAAGATATTATGCTGTCACAGGGGTCCATAGTACAAGTAAAAGTTATAATAACTTGCTCTAAAGGAACATTCATCAAAAACATTAATTATTTTCAAGGAACAAAATTTTCAAAACTTTTTTTAAAAGGAAGAAACTAATCTGAAGCAAGAATTCCTTAATTTCATCATTTCTTCCATCTCTCTCCGTGATCCATTGGACTGACAAACAGCACATGTGCAATAACATTCACAGAATGTAATGTTCCTTTTTATTCTTGAAAAAATGAGCAAGTTGCTAAAAGCACAGAGTTTGGTTCATGGGACACTTCCTGAAAGGAGAGATGGTTTAAGATGGAGAGTTAAGTGGAAGGGGAAGGAATATCTGCCTGGAGAAATCAGCCAAGGCCAATTCTGACCTTGAAGAAGACATTCTGCATTGTCTGAAAACATTTGTCTTATGCAGAAAACCATGCCCATACTAACCTTTCTGTGTCCTCTCAACCACAGGTAATCACATTATGCATGAAATAATTTAATAATTTTATTTTCAGTTGACAAGCACTAAATTATATGTTAAGTCTGTTCACATCAGGAAAGATATTTATTGTAGTAACATCTGCTAGTATGTGCTATTCTCAGAAAACCATTATATTATAATTCTTAATCTAGGTACAGAAATGACAGGGTCTAAACATTTGACTAATATATTTTGATTCTTCATATGTATCAGAAAAAATTTAGAATTTCCATACGATTTACTTGGTAAAACTGTTACAATAAGCTAGTCTTTTACTTTTCTGTTAGAAATTATTTTGCTTGGTTTGCTACTTCTTATTTTTATCAACCCTGGGTAGAATCTTTGAGAAATTAGATGATTGTCAAGGACAGTATGTAGTGCATAATTTTTAAAAACAGCAATGGGCAGAAATAACGTGTGATTGCTCCCCTTACTGCTTATAATCTAACAAAACCAAAGTCCGTACTTAGTTCAGCAGAGAGTAATTCTCATGTCCCCAAGCATTTATCCTGACTGATTCCTCTCCCTGGAATGTCCCTCCCTCTTGCCATTTACTCTCTGCAATCTCAAGATCTGCTGAGTCACTATTTTCTTAGCCTGAACCCCCTCCTCACATTCCAGATTGGGTTAGCTGCCCATCTGTACTGCTTAAGTCTTCTGTCCTCCCTCTTGGCTCATAAACAGCTCTCACTTTCCCCTCACTCCAGACATTCTGATCCATTACTCAACATCATGTACCCAGTGGTGTCCAACCTTCCCAGGTCTCTGTGCCACACTGGAAGAAGAGTTGTCTTGGACCACACATTAAATACACCGAGACAGGAATCACAAAAATATCTCATAATGTTTTAAGTGAATTTATGATTTTGTGTTGGGTGGCATTCACAGCCATCCTAAGCTGCATGCAGCCTGTGTAGCGCAGGTTGGACACCCCTGCTAGACTATGAACATCTTGAGACTGGAATTATGTCTTTGAATTACAGGCAAATATTAGGCCCTCAAGATTTTTTGCAGAATTAGTTGGATGAATAAATGAATGAAGCCAACAATAGAAGAAGACTAATGTGACGGATAACCTAAGGATGTATAAGGAAGAATGGAGAGGCAAATTGGCCCCAGGTAATCTCATTTCTAAGGCATTGATAGAATTGCGTGTGTGAGTGTGTGCGTGCTTGCATGGTAATGGTGGCAGTACAAGGGAAGTGAGCTTTATACCTAACTATATTTAAATACTTTCTCAGGGGAAAAGGGGAAGGGTTTGCAGGAACAAAGTTAAAAGACACATGGACAAAAACTAGGGGGAGGGAGGTAATGGGAGGGAAGTTGGGAGGGAGGGGTGGGAGGGCTGGATTGGGAGTAAAGGGGAGAAAACTGTACTTGAACAATGATTAAAAAAATAATAAAAATAAAAATAAATAAATACTTTCAGTGTAGCAAGTAAGAATGTCACTCTGCCATTTTTTTGATGTGTAGATGCTACATTTCTCTAAATCACAAAAATTCGTTCTGTACTTTCACCCACATGACTGGCAGAAAATTCAACCTCAGTCATGTTTGGTGTGTTCTCTCCTATCCTCTAGGGGTTTATTCAAGGATATCCTGGTATTTGGAATGCCATAGCCTGTAGAGCCCTATCAGCTACTCCATCTGCTATGACTCACCAGTTTTCGAAGGCACTGGTCAGGCAGCGAGTACTGGGAAGACCAGAAATGTCCCTCATGGTGGTGCACTTTTCTACCACACACAGGCCAACGGAGACCCTGAGGGCCTCAGAGTCTCCTGTGAACTTGGAGGGAAGTGTGGAGCCCCTAGTTTCTGATGGACTTCCTGTAATCATTCCTGCCTGGCAGTTCCATGCGAGGGAGCCCAAACCCCAGGGCCTTCTGGAGACCTGCCTGGTGTCTGGGCACATTCCCCACTCCCAGCCTGAGGGAAAAAAACCTTCTTCCTTGATTAGACAGCTTTGTAGCTACCACTCACCTCCACGCTCTCCTTTGGAGAACCCATTCCAGGGTAGTTTTTGTACTGAGTTTCATGGGTGGGAAAAGAATCTGGAAATACCAGTTATTCCTTTCTTTACAACTCATTTTGTTACACAGGTCTTCAGAAGTAACAGGAAGTATTATCTCTGTCTTCCCAAAGCCCGCCCCACCCCCAATCCAAGGGCAGCCCTGAATTTCCCCACAGTTGCAGCCACTATTTCACTTTGCAGCATGGAAAAGAAGCTCAAAGCACAGTCTTGGCAGTTGTCCCATTTTTTTCATCCTGTTCATGACTCCAAAGAAAACATTTCTGACTCAAAAACAAGCTGGAGGTTTCTGTTGAGACCTCAAATATTTTCCCAGAGTCCATCATAAAAATAATAAGGTCATATCATTTTAAATGAGCTGCTCAGGGTCTTGTGGCAAAAGCCTGCTATAGTTTTGTTTATCATACAGAGACCCTCAAGTCTGCTTCTAAATAAAATATTTTCCCCAAAATAAAGCAGCCTTCCATTTGCTGATCCAGATTTCAACAAGAAGCAGCATTTGTTAACATAAAGCTCCAAACAAATATTTATATACACTTATAATTGTTTTTCCCACTTGCATAACTTTGGCAGTCATGACTTATGTTAACACTGTCACTGAGAACTCTGTGTTAATGTTTTCTTCAAAATATTTTACTTTGTTGGTGTAGATGTACACTATACTGCCAAGTATTGGGCAAGCATGGTTATAAATGCTTGTACTGAAACTTGGCTTCATTTCGAAAACTGTAGGAAATCCATGAGAGGAGTTTGGGGAAGAAGAAATATTTTAGTGACCTAATCCCATAATATTTTCGTTCTCTTACAAATAGTAGTAATTAGGCCCCACTTATAAAGAACAAAACTAAAAATCTGCTCTATTCTATGAGTAAGATTTCATTTTAAAATAAGTATATTCTGAAAACACAAATAAATAACATTGAAGACAAAAAATGCTTATCTTGTGGATATTCACATCCTTCCTTTCACTGCCCGTTATGAATAATTCTACTAGAACTATCTTGTTCTGTGAGCACTTGTGCTGTAAGAAAACTGGAGACAAACCCTGGCCAGATGGCTCCGTCGGTTAGAGCATGGTCCCTTGCACCAGAAGGTTGTAGGTCTGATCCTTTGTCAGGGCACATACCTAGGTTTGGGGGCATGAGGGAAGAAACCGGTCGATGTTTTTCTCTCTCTCTCCTCCTTCCTCTCTCTCTAAAACCAACAAAAACATATCCTTGGGTGAGGATCTAAAAAAATAGAGACAATACTGCAGTGTGTTTGCTTTGCATTAGTATAGGCTGAATTTTACTTCTGGAGGAGAAACTGCTAAAGGTGTAACTCACACAGGAGTGTCCAACCTGTGGCCCATGGGCCACGTGCAGCCCAGGATGGCTATGAATTCGACTCAACACAAAACTGTAATTTACTTAAAACATTATGAGATATTTTTGTGATTATGTGTTGCAGTGTATTTAATGTGTGGCCCAAGACAACTCTTCTTTCAGTGTGGCCCAGAGACAACAAAATGTTGGACTCCCCTGCAAGGAAAGGCAAGCACCAAAGAAGTCAGGAAATTTTTACTGGGGGCTGGGAATGAGCAGGTGGCTGAGATGATAGAGTCCTCAGGGCTGTCTGTATGGCAGGCTGTTGTTCCAAAGTCAAACTTGGGACTCAACTTGAACTGTTGCCTTGGGTTGTGTATTATTTCCCTTGACAGACTCCAGTAAGGAGTTTTTTAATGTTAAATTTTTAAATTTAATTTTTTAGTCAATTGTACATTCACAGGGTTCAACATTTTAAATGTACCTTCAGGTTTATTAGGAAAAGTCTCCCTAATACTCCAGACCCCAAGCCGCTAGTTCTCATCCCTCCAGGTCACGAGTATTAGCAATTGCTTGTCGATATTCCAGATGTATTTTATGTGCATGAATGCAGATAGACATTTGTATTATATATTTCCCCCATTTGTATTTTTATACAAGTTGTAACACACTATACAAATTCTTCCACACACTGTTTTACTGTCTTTACAATATCTAGGATAATGTTTCATTTTATTAGATAAAGAGATTACTTATTCTCTTTTTGCAAATGCAGAGTATTCCATGATAGCAATGTACAAATATTTTTTTTAGCTAAATCTACCTTTTTGGTTGTTTCCAATCATTTCCTATTATATACACAATACTGTGAATTACCCTCATCTTTACATATTTTCTGCTATGCACTCCTTCAGAGGTATGGTAAAGCCTATGAATTTCTTCTCCCTGTAATGTTTTCAGGTATATAAAGTAAAATTCTTAGGATTAAAAAGAAACCAATTATGCTAAAACACAGTTACCAAAATATTTAAAAACATGTGCATATTTATTAATGAATTAAATAACAAGATCTAACAATGGGTCTAATAACTACTGCAATTTCAAAGTATGAATGAACATAAAATCACATTTCAGTGTATCTGCAACAACTGTAATATGACATTAAAAATTGATTTTTATTGGTAACAAAGACATAAGCTGATACTACCATGGTTTCCTGACTATTGAAATGATAAATTTTAGTTAGAGTTTAATACAAAATAAAACACAAGTTTTTCCCTATACAAGTTAATGAATCCCCTAATTTTTTGGTGCAGCCTTTGTTAAGAAACCCTACCTTGTATACATATAATTTCCTGAACATTCAAGTCTACTTGTATATATTTGTAAATCCCTAGTTTTGAATTAGTAAGTGCTAATATATTTCTAATTGAATGCATACTGTCAAACTGGCAGAAATACAGTGATTGTACCAGCATCAAATGAGGGTGTGTTAGCAAGCATTTTAAACTTTGCCAACCTGAGAGATGAAAAATAGTGTCTTGGTGTAGTTTTATTTTGCATTTGTCTCATTAAAATCAAACTTGAGCATCCTTTCATATCTTTAAGGGTCATTTTCTGTGTTTTCAGGCCTTTCGCTTCTTGTCATATTAGTTTGTGGGCAGGTGTGTTGTGTGCTGTGGATGCCAAGGTGTGTCAGTGACAAAACCTGATGCAAACAGTGCCCTCTGCAGCCGGCAGCATCGACGCTCTGGTAGTTGGTCCCAGTGAAGATTCCAATTTTTACACACTGAGTTTTTACCTACTGTTTTTTCAAATGCTTTGAATAAATTAATACAGAATCTGGAATCCCTAGAGCACTAGTCTGATTTAGGTAAGAATATTTTCTAAGACAAAATCTGAAAGAATTCACAAGAAATTGATAACTGTAGTTATCTTTGGTAGGGAAAGTGGCATGGAAAGAGTATGAAAATTTTTTCTTTGACTTTTTCAGCTCCACATTTATGTGTTATTTGTGTGTCAGAAAGAAATTTTTTAAATGAATGCATATGGTAAGAATTTAGTTAATACAGAGGGGTAAGATAGAACAGTAAAATAATTCTATTTTTACAACCTTCTCCCAACATAGGACTTTTTTGAAAAAAAAATTACTGGAGATGCCTGCTGGAGCCCATATTGTATTTTTGGGATACTTCGTCTACGAACAGAACTGGAGCTCCTTGGAAGAATAATGAATTCCAGGTCTAGGGAGTAGGAAATGTGTGAGATGAGCCGGGCAGGTCTTGTTATTCCAGGGGGCAAGGAAGTTACCAAAGATGACTAGGGCCATGGCAAAGGACTCAGGATCCAACTTGAAGAGGCTCCCACTGCCGAGAGAGAGCATCTTGAGCATCAGTAAGGATAATAATCTCAATGGCCAAAAGCACATTATGGACTCCAGAAGTTCATAATGTTATTAAACAAAATGAAAACTCATTGCTCATACTGGGAGGGTAGTGGGGAACCAACTCATTCTTTTGAACAGTGATGAAGCAAGAGAAGAAGTCTCACATTTATCCTAACTTTCTTATTCAAACTGTGCCATTGGGCCACAGATAATAGACTAGGGGGAAGTTTTGTTTTTAAAAAGTAGCTCACCTAATAAATGAATATTTAATTATGGAATACACTATTTTGTAAGTTCTTTTTTTGTCCATAGTTGCAAATTAAGCATTTATTTTTTTAAGTATTTTATTGTTGTTCAAGTACAGTTGTCTGCATTTATCCCCCATCTATACCCCCTGCCAGCCATCCCCACCTCCCTCCTCTGCTTCCACCCACACCTTGGTTTTGTCCATGTGTCCTTCCTAGTTGTTCCTGAATGTAAGTTCTAATAAGTTGCTTATTTAGGCATTGATCACCAACAGCTATGAGCATCACCAAAAGGAAAACAATCAGACCTTAGCCCTCAAAAGAAGAAAACTCAATCCCATGTAAAAAAATTGTCTTGCCCCCTCAAAACCTGTAGTACTCAATTTAAAGGACTTGAATTCAGTAAAGTCCCCAGGTCCAACTATTACTTATAGGAAATACAGTTGGGCATGTTAAACAATACAGGTTTGCAGATGGTGGGGAAGTTCTTCAACAAAGAAACTGAAAAGGAGAAAATAAAAAAGATGGAGGGGAACCTTCAGGAACATATCAACCAATCATAACATGCAGACCTTATTTAGATATTTTATCCCATGTTTTTATCTTTATTATATTTTTTCCATTGCCATTTGGTCCCCATATACCTCCCATCTCCCAGCAATCACCACACTATTGTCCATGTCCATGAGTCCTTTCTCCTTTTTGCTCCATCCCTCCACCCCCTAACCTCACTCCCCAGCCCCTACAATCTGTCATCTGTTCTCCATCTATGAGTCTGTCTCTGTTTTCCTTGTTAGTTCCGTTTGCTCATTAGATTCCACATATGAGTGAGATCATATGGTATTTGTTTTTCTATGGCTTATTTCACTTAGCATAATATTCTCTAGGTCCACCCATACTGTTGCAATGGATAAAATTTTCTTCTTTTTTATGGCCAAGTAGAATTCCATTATGTAAATGTCCCATAGTAGTTTTATCCACTGATCTACTTATGGACACTCAGACTGTTTCCATATCTTGGCGATTGTAAATAATGCTGCAATGAACATAGGAGTGCTTATGTTTTTTTCAAATTAGTGTTTTGGGTTCCTTCAGATATATTCCCAGAAGTGGGGTTGCTGGGTCAAAAGGCAGATTCATTTTTTAATTTTTTTGAGTCATCTCCATATTGCTTTCCAGAGTGGATGCACCAGTCTGCATTCCCACCAACAGTGCCAAAGGGTTCCCCTTTCTCCACATTGTCACCAGCACTTGTTGTTTGTAATTATTGATGATAGCCATTCTGACAGGTGTGAGATGGTATCTCATTGTGTTTTTCATTTGTACTTCTCTGATGATTAGTGACATTGAACGTCTTTTCATATGTCTATTGGCCATCTGTATGTCTTCTTTGGAAGAAGTGTCTGTTCAGGTCCTCTGCCCATTTTTTAATTGGATTGTTTGTTTTTTTGGTGTTGAGTTTTGTAAGTACTTTATAAATTTTGGATATTAACCCCTTATCAGATGTATCAACAAATATGTTCTCCCATTCTGCAGGTTGCCTTTTTATTTTGTTGATGATTTCCTTTGCTGTGCAAAAATGTTTCAGTTTAATGAAGCCCCATGTGTTTACTTTTTCCTTTGTTTCCATGCCTGGGAAGATATATTCGATAAAGAATTTCTGCAAGCAATGTCTGAGATTTTGCTGCCTATGGTTTCTTCTAGGATTTTTATTGTTTCGGGCCTAACATTTAAGTCTTTGATACATTTTTAATTTATTCATGTGTGTTGTGTAAGAGGGTGTTCTAGTTTCATTTTTCTGCATGTATCTATCTAGTTTCCGCAACTGGACAGATACATGCAGTTGGGAAATTAATAATTGAATAAACTATCCTTAGCCCATTGTATGTTCTTGCTTTTCCTCTGTTGAATATTAATTGACTATAAAGGTGTGGGTTTATTTCTGGGCTCTTTATTCTGTTCCATTGATGGATGAGTGTGTTTTTATGCCAGTACCATGGTGTTTTGATTACTGTGGCCTTATAATATAGTTTGATATTAGGTAATGTGAGTCCTCCAACTTTGTTCTTTCTCAGGATTGCTGTTGCTATGCAGGGCCTTTTATGGTTCCATATAAATTTTTGAAATATTTGTTCTAGTTCTCTGAAATACATCATTGGAATCTTGATAGGAATTGCATTGAAACTATATATTGCTTTGGGTAGCATGGACATTTTAATGATGTTAATTCTTCCTAACCATGAACACAGTATGTGCTTCCACTTATTTGTATCTTCTTCAATTTCTTCCATCAGTGTCATAATTTTCTGGGTACAGGTATTTTACATTCTTTGTTAGATTTATTCCTAGGTATTTAATTCTTTTTGTAGCAATTGTGAATGGTATTGTTTTCTTAATTTCCCTTGCTGTTAGTTTGTTATTGGCATATAAAAATGAAACAGATTTCTGAATATTAAATTTGTATCCTTCTAATTTGCTGAAAGCATTTATCGGTTCCAGTAGTTTCCTGGTGGAATCTTTGGGGTTCTCTATGGACAGTATCATGTCATCTGCAAATGAAGAGAGTTTTACTTTTTCCATTCCAATTGGAATGCCTTTTATTTCTTCTTCTTATCTCATTGCTGTGGCTAGGACTTCCAGTACTATGTTGAATAAGAGAAGTGAAAATGGAGATCCCTATCTTGTTCCCAATCTTAAGGGGAATGTTAGAAGTTTTTGCCCATTAAGTATGATATTGGCAATGGGTTTGTCATATAGGACTTTTATTATGTTTAGATATGTTCCCTCTATTCCCATTTGACTGAGAATTTTTCTCATAAATGGGTCCTGGATTTTATCAAAGGGTTTTTTTTGCATCTATTCATTTGATCATGTGGTTTTTATACTTCATTTTTTTAATGTGGTGAATCAAATGTATTGATTTGCGAATGTTGTACCATCCTTGCATTCCTGGAATAAATCCCAATTAATCATGGTGCATGATCTTTTTGATGCATTGTTGTGTTTGGTTTGTTAATATTTTGTTGAGGGTTTTAGCATCTATTTTCATCAGTGATATTGGCCTATAATTTTCTTTCTCTGCAGTGTCTTCATCTAGTTTTGGAATTAGGATAATTCTGGCATCATAAAATGAGTTTGGGAGCCTTCCCTCCTCTTGAATTTTATGAAATAGTTTGAGAAGGAGAAGTGTTAGTTCCTCTTGGAATGTTTGGTAAAATTCACCTGTGAAGCTATCTGGTCCAGGGCTTTTGTTTGTTGGGAGTTTTTTTATTACTGTCTCAATTTCATTAGGTATAAACTGTCCATTCAGATTCTCTGATACTTCCTGATGTATTTTTGGAAGATTGTATGCTAGAAGCAATGGAATTTGTCCATTTTGTCCAAGTTGTCCAGTTTGTTGGCATATAACTGTTCATAATATTTTATTACAATCCTTTGAATTGCTTTGGTGTCAGTTGTTATTTCTCCTTTTTCATTTCTGATTTTATTTATTTGAGTTCTTTCTCTTTTTTTCTTGATGGGTCTAGTTAAACGTTTGTCAACCTTGTTTATTGTCTCAAAGAACCAACTCTTGGATTCACTGACCTTTTGTATCATTTTTTTAGACTCATTTATTTCTGCTCTGATCTTAATTATTTCCTTCCTTCTATTCACTTTGGGCTTTGTTTGTCATTCCTTTTCAAGTTCCTTTAAGTATAAAGTTAGATTTTTTTGTTTGAACTTTTTCTTGTTTTTTGAGGTATACCTGAAATGCTACGAATTTCTCTCTTAGGATTGCTTTCCCAATGTCCCACGGATTTTGCATTGTTGTGTCCTCATTTTCATTTGTTTCAAGGTATCTTTTGATTCTTCTTCGATTTTGTTATTGTACCATTCATTGTTTAATAATATGTTATTTAGCTTCCATGTCTTTGAGTGTTTTTCAGTGTTCTCTCTGTGATTGATTTCTAGTTTCATAGCATTGTGGTCAGAGAAGATGATTGATATGATTTCAATCTTCTTAAATTTATTGAGACTTGTTTTGTTTCTAACATGTGATCTATCCTAGAAAACATTCCATGTGCACATGAAGAGTGTGTATATTGTGCTGCTTTGAGGTGAAATGCTCTGAATATATCAATTAAATCCATCTGATCTAATGTGTCATTTAAGGCTGCTGTCTCCTTGTTGATTTTCTGCCTGGAAGATCTATCCATTGAAGTCAAAGGGATGTTAAAATCCCCAACTATGACTATATATCTTTCATTCTCTCTTTTTATGTCCATCAGGATTTGCTTTACTTATTTAGGTGCTCCTATGTTGGGTGAGTAGATGTTTACTAGGGTTCCACAGTACTAGGCAGAATTTTAATAATTAGCTTATGTGTGTCATAAGATGATAAAGGTTGAAAATTGGTGATCTAAGCCATAGCACATATTAAAATTTCACCAATCATTCCAATAATGTCTTTAATAGCAATGTTTTTCCCAAAGTCCAGGATCCAGTCTAAGATCATACTTTGTATTTAGTTGAGATGTGTTCTTAGATTCTTTCAATCAAGCCTATTTTCTCAACCTATCCTTACTTTCAGCACCTTGGCACATTTGAAGATTGCTGGTATGTTTGGCAGGGATATTATAGAAGAGACTATATTCGTTTTCTATACTATGCAACAAATTACCAAAAATTTAGCAGCTTAAAACAACACACATTTATTATCTCACAGTTTCTGGGGGTCAGGACTTTGGGAACAGTGTAACTGAGTGCTATCTGAGGCTGTAATCAATATGTACTTGAGAGTTGGGTTCTCATCTCGGGACTCTACTGGGGAAGGAACTGCTTCCAAATTCACTCAGTGTTTGTCAGGATTTATTTCCTTGTGGTTGTAGAACTTGTGCTTCTTCAAAGTTAACATGGAGAGCAAGACTCTAGAGTGAGTCTGCCAGCAAGACAGAGACTTACAGAGGGAATGATAATCACAGAATGACATCCATCACCTTTGCCTTATTCTATTGCTTGGAAAGAAGTTGCAGGTCCTGCTCACACTCATGATGAGAAGGTTATTAGAGGATATAAATACCAGGAGGTGGGATTATGGGGAGCCATTTTAAAGTCCTCCTCTTTGCATCCTATCAGGTAGTTCATGGTATTCATTAGTCTCACTACTTGTGATGTTAACTTGGATCACCTGACTAAAGGTGTTGTCCACCAGTTACTATTTTCTTCTCCATACATAGTAAGAATTTGTAGGGAGATATGTTCCTTGAGACAAGATCAATATTGCATCTTCATCAAACTTAATTAATAACTCTGTGAACTTGTGAATTCCTAACAATTCAGCCAGCTATAATCCATTACTGATGCTCAGCTTATTCTAGATATGGCCTGTTTAAAGCTGGCTCCTATGTCCTTTTAACAGGGCACTATTCTTCCAACTTTTTAGTAAATTTGAAATTATCCAATCACAGAGGTTTCTCCTCTTCGATTTCTCCCACCTCTCTATAATCTATCACCAGTGAGTTTCATGTACCCTACCCTGATGTCTTCCCCTTTGATTTTGATGTACAAAATCAATCTGTTGAGATTTTGCTTCCCAGCAATTGTCATCAGTTTGGTTCAAATAAACTCACAAAAATGTTTACAGTTTTGAACATTTCTTAACATTGACAGAGTCATTAAGAAGGTGGGCTCTGGATCCAAACTGCCTGAATTCTCATCCTGGCCACCATGGGCAAACTGTGAAGCTTTGGGAGAGTCACTTATAATTCAATCACCTGTGTGATGGCATTACAATAGTGCCAACCTCAAAAGGTGGTTGTGAGAATTTAGAGAGATTTACATGTAAACTTCTTAGACTCATGCTTGGTACACAATAATTGCTCAGTAAATATTTTTTGAATGAATTAGCCTCATGTTGGTTAGAAATGCTGACAGAAGAATGAAAATCAGAGGAAATGTCTGGTCTATGTTCTTTTCAGAAAAAAAATAAACATGAATTTGTCAGAGATTTTTATCCTCTTATAGAAATATTTTTTAAGAATTTCATTCAATAATTTAAAATTGTCCTTAATATATTGTTATATACTATAAGCTAATGACATCCCTGTGAAATGTCACATATATGATTCAAGAAAAATATTCTTTCCACTTGTTTATGTTCATGTTCTTTCTTCCTCATTAAAAAAAGAAAGAAAGAAAGAAAGAAAAGTCAGAAGTAAACCTACACAAGCCTGGTGTCAAATCTTAATGTGGCTCTATGTCTGGGACTCTGATTCCTAAAAACATCAAGTCATCACAGAAGACACCAAGACCATTGAGAAGAGAGGAAATCGGAGGAGGAAGTCAAGAAGAATAAGGCTCCACAAATATTCACCCTGATGTTCTCTTGAGGGGCTTGAGAGCTGCCAGGATCTGCATTTGCAAGGAAGATGCAGGGCAGAGCCGGGAGACCAATCCCAAGCTTGTTTCTTATAATATCTTTTCAACAACTGACATCTCTACACCAAATTCCTCATTTAATTACTTGCAGGGACCGCTACTCTACAGGGTCTCACCAAAAAGCTTATTTGTCTCTCCTGTTGGCCAAGGAATGAATGCATTAGAAATATTCTAGATAATTTTTAGGTTTTAAATGGGTATTTTAGTCCCTTTGCAATTCTTGCTCAAGTTATCCTCACCTTCTAAGGCTGAAAATGTAATTTCCAAATCAATATGAAGACATTATTGAAAATTGTGATTCTGTAGAATCAGTCAGTTGAAACAGGGCAGGCTAACGGTTTAACTTAAAAATGGAATGGATTTCCCGTCAGAGTTCCCATAGTACGTGACTGTGTTTTTGTAACCTAACACAATGAGGTGGCTGTCACTAGATGATTCAGCAAGTTAAAATCTCAATTCCCTTTCTGGGGAGGAAATCGGAAGCATGTGTTTGTTAGATGCTAGGATAATGCTTACTCGGACTACAATTCTCTCCCATCAATGTCAAGCGGAGATTATGATCAGGAAAGTGAAAAGTAAGGTCAATTGTCCACCTTGGTCAGAACCAACCTTTGCAGCCAAACCCATATTTGTCATGTTTCCTTGGTCTCTGTCTGTCTATCTGTCCTCCTCCCTCTCTCTCTCTCACATACACACACCAAATCTCAACTATTCCACTGCTATAATGGACCTTGGTAAAATTCCCTACAGCAAAATCAACAGTGACCTGAGTGTTCAGCTCACTGAGTATCAGTGGGAAATTTGCCACGTTGGAGTTTGACTGACAGCCACAAAAACCAGTTTGACTGAGAGTGGTGAGACCATGAGGTCTAGGTGGAGTATTAACTCACCAGCTTGGAATGATAACTTGGAGAATGCTCAAACGGCCTTTTATTTATGCTTCAATCTAAGTCTCCCAGAGTGCTGAAGTCATAGAAATGACTAAATGAATGTACAGCAGGAAAATTTTTTATGCAGAATTTAACCACCAAAGAAAAGCTCCTTTCATCAGGGGTCCCTGGAAAGTAGTGTTTAAAAATCAGCTCTGAGCCAACCACACTCACTTCTCATCCTTGTGTGATCTTCATCTCCCCTAGGAGCCCCACTGTGCTGAATTTTAAATGACATGAACACAGGATGGGGAGACGCCCACCCCAACCTATCTAGGAAAAACAAAGGCAAATATATTTTTTATGTAAGAACAAAGACCAGGTGGAGAAATCCTTTTACACATTTGACCAGGGTAAAGAAAATGAAAATAGATTTTATTATTTCTCTCTTATACTGAATTTAGGAAAAATTAATTGCTATTTTCAACTTCTAATTGTGCATATATCTTGATTGTTGACAGGTCTATTTTTCTACAATAAAACCAAGTTTATTGAATATTGGCCACAGCCTTAGTACTGCGCTTCCACCGGAGTTCTGACCATTGAGCCCGTATTGATGGAAAGTGTTCTCATTTGAAAACACCAAGTTAACTTTAAACTAATTTATCTAACTCCAGTGATTAATGTCTTAAAATGATATTATTCATAAACACCAAATAAAAAGTGCTTGAATCTGGTTGTTTCTCATCGGAGGGTGTGCTGTGAGGCACTATAGACAAGCCAACATGTGAAGAGCATGCGTCTGAGTCAGTGAGACCCAGGGAGGGCGGATCCAGAGTGCATGACTCACCAGCCGTGTGGCTCTATCCTGTGTACTTAACCTGTAATTATCTGTTTTCTTACCTGGAAACAGCTCCACACAGGAGAGCTATAAAATTCAAATGCAACAGGGGAGGAACTGGCACGTGTCTGTTCCGCACACTGTTTAATTGTTTCTCCCTCTTTCCCCTAAACGTACAAAAGTGAGATGACAGTTTTTGTCATCTTTACCAAAGGCAACTGGGACCTGGAAAAGTAAAAGAGAACCACAAAGGGAATCACCTGTTTGACCACAAAGGGAATCACCAGGTTCCAAATACACAACAGATGAATTCATCACTTTTAATTTTTTAGGGTTTCTTTTTTAAAATATTATTTTATTGTTGTTCAATTACAGTTGTCTGCATTTTTCCCCACCACTCCTCCCCACCCCAGCCAAACCCACCTCCCTCCCCTGGTTCCACCCTTCCCCTTGGTTTCGTCCCTGTGTCCTTTATAGTAGTTGCTGAAAACCCTTCCCCACATTGTCCTTCCCCGCTCCCCCCCCCCCCCGTCCCCTCTGGCTATTGTTAGATTGTTCTTAATTTCAATGTTCCTGGTTATATTTTGTTTGCTTTTTTCATTTGTTGACTATGGTTTCTTTTTGTTTTAAATTAATCCGTGGCTTTTCTTCTGAACTGAAGTTAACCACTTTGGACCTCAATGGCCTCATTTATGGAACTAGAGAGTTGGGCCACCTACATCAGTGGATTTCAATTCTGGTTCTGCATAAAATCACTTAGGGAGCTTTCTTAAAGTGCAAATTCCCAGACCTACATTGAGAGAGTCCCTGTTTCCCTTGGGCTGTGTCAATGTGTGTGGTTTTAGAAACCCATAGGCCATTTCTCATTTGCGGCTCAGGTAGTCATTGGAGCCTTCCACCATCTCACAAGCCAGGCTCTGGTATAAAACCCAAGGAAATGGCACTCATACTGGAAAACAAGAGTCACTTTCCCTTAAAGTATTTTGTGTTGTTTGTCAGCTTACCCATCCCTTAAAAAAGCTAGCCAGCCCTTTTGAGCAGCAGGTCCTTGGGAAAAGAAAGCCAGACCCCATTGTGCACTTCAGCCCATGGAGCAGGTATCCTGGGGCTGCCTTGTCTGACAGTGGCAGTGAGGCCTGGGAGGTTCCCTGGCTTAATGAGGGAGATTTTGAACTAAAACTAACAAGTGGGGATGAGGGTAAAGAGAGTATGGTTTAATCTTGGGCCAAGAAGCTTACTTTTAACCCAAGAACAAGCTGAGCTGTGATCTAAAAGGGAGAGGAAAGCCAGGAGGCTATGAGTAAGATGGCTTACCACTGCTGCTGCCTTTGCTGCCCTCTTCCTGTGGCTGAATGCCACAATTTGGTTCCAAACACAGGACAGCACCTGGTTTTCCACCTGTTCCTACATTCACCTTTACCTGAGAATGTCTGCTTCTCCATCTTCTTAGGTGCAGAGATGGCCCCTGGCAGTCCTGTTTATCCCGCCCCCCACCCTCCACACACACAAGAGTGGGCACATGTCCCAGTCTTGCCCAGTGTAACTCCCTTCCCTCAGCATTTGGGGTTGGGATGGACCTCTCTTGAACAGAGAAAATGGTAGACTTGAGACTTATCGGTAGCCATATTCTTTTGTGTAGACTGTGAAAGAGAGAAAATAAGTCTGCATTAAGATGAATGAAGTTATGGATAGAAGTCAAATGTGCAAGATGGAGAATGAGGAGGACATAATGGCTCCTCTTGTCCATGAGTCCCATCTGAATCCTTACCTATGGTGTTCGTAATTAATGCCCCTTTGACTAAGGTGCTGAAACTGGCTTCTGTTGCTTTTAATCAAAAAAGCTCTAATGAGTACAGTTAATATGTGTGAATCACTCTATTGTTCATGTTCAAATAAGTGAGAAACTAATGTTTTCCCAATGAGGAAGACAAAATACTTGTGAAAGAAAGCAATCAGGAAGTTGATCTGAGCTCAGATCCTCCTTTTGAAATCCCACAACCACATAGAATCAGGGACATTTGTTCTTAAGGGTAACTCACTTCCACTGCTCACTAGCTACACGATACAGGGAATACTCTTTTAACCCTGTGTGCTTAACTACAAAACAGCCATAAAGATTCTGTGAAGGATAGGAATTGAGGCTTCTTCCAAATTTAAAACCTGTGTTTATATAGCACTTGATAATAATAAAATGAATCTCCCCTGAAATTATTCTTGAAACCACATGCACATCACATGATAGAAAGCTAACCATAAAAAGTACAAATCAGCTGCTCATGTGAGTGATAGGTAAAACTGAAAATTTTCAAATTGAAATGTCAATTTTGCCTAACTCTTCATAAGACATTTTGGTTTTGCTTGAAAGCAAATAACCTAAGAAATGAACATACTCGACCCCCCTATCTGTTTGAACAAGATTTAGCAAATATTTATTCAGAGCCAACTAAATACCTGACACTATGCTAGCTATTGTGCCCTCGAAGATAAGCTGCTCTCTGGGAACTTAGCGCAGTTGGTGGCGGATGAGGGTACACATTAGGGCACCATGGTCTGGTTGGTGCTGGATGGGGGTGTGTTCAAAGACAAAGCAGGAGTTATAGGCAGATTTTGGAGGCAGGCAGGGGTGCACTGGTAGGTATCATGGAAAAACTGATGAGTTCAGTCAAGGGAGCATAGCGGGGTAGGGGTGGTCTGGGGCAGGAAGGGAAGGTCTGGGGCCCTCTGGCAGTGAGACAGCATATCTAGCACGTGGGGTTGAGAACCAGGGTCCACTCTTGTAATGAAATTAAAGCCACTCTTTCCAAAGGTATTCATGGATTGAGGTTGATTCAGAAGGAATGAGAAAGATAAAAATGAGCTTTTAGTACCACTGTGGAAACTCCAGTTATTTAAAAAGCAGTCATAAAATATAATAAAAGGATCCAATGCATATTGGAGCAGTGGGATCCCAGAGAAGTAGATATAATGAGTTATAAATGGAGTAGAGACATCTTCCCTGGGAGGCTGGGTTGATGGAAACAGTAAGTGATAAAAAGTGACATTATTGAGTGATTGCTAAATGCCAGGTGCTTCATGCTTTGCATGCGTTGACTCACTTCACACATCACAGCCCTGTCAGGTAGGCTTCCCGTCAGGAGGCTCTCTCCCTCCCTTGCTTACTCCCCTTTCTTGCACTTCTCACCACCTAATACACAATGAACTTTATTTATTTACTAGTACTTTTTATTTGTCACTCTCTTCCTGTTAGAATGGGCTCTCCTTAAAGTCAGGGATATGTGTTTGTTTTGTCTGTTTCCCCAACACTTAGAAAATATAGTAGGAACTCACTAAATATTGGTGAATAAATGAGTGATAGGAACTGAGGTACAGAATGGTTTATAACTTGCCCCAAACCAAACAGCCAGGGAGTGGCAGGACCTGGGAGCAATGGTGTAACTGGCTAAGAGAACCTTTACTGAAATGGTGATCTCAGAGAGAAGAATAAAAGAACTGAGGGTGGAGAGACTGGAATATCAGCCTAGGACGAATAGGCTTTAAAAAATCACTGACGCATTTATTCATTCAGCTATTCAGCAAATATTTACTGAGCACCTACTATGTGCTAGGCATTGTTTCAGGTACCGGGGAAATAATGGTGGACGAAGCAGAAAGCGTCCTGCCCTCAGAAGGGAGTGGATGGGAGGCAGACGCTAGGAAATAAATGAAGACATAGAATAATTTCAGGGATGATAAATTCTGGAATGATATTAGAATAGGGTGATGTGATAAAGAGTAACTGGGTGGGGTGCATAGCATCATTAGATGGGGTTCTTGGAGAGGACATCTCTGAGGTCATGATTAAGGTATTCCTGCAGTGTGAAGCTTCAGGAGAAAATAAGGCTCAGAACAAAGAAGACAGGGAGGCAGAGGTAGGGGATGGATCTGGAGTGGAGGTTGGTGAATGGACAGAAAGCCAGAAAGTGTCAGTGGAAATGGCAGGTCTATATGGGAAGCTGAGAGTTCACAGCCAGGAGAAAGTCCACGGTGTTCTGTTGGGCAAAGCCTGGCTAGGACCAGAGCCAAGTAGTTAAAGAAATTTTCCAGAAAACTATATCTGGTTTCAAACCTGAAGCCCAAACCAGGAAAGACCCTGTTTTAGATGACCAGCTGAGGGGTAGAAGCAGAAAGGGCCACATGGAACAACACAATGGTGGGCAAAGGGCAGGGACCTTTTTATTACAAGAGAATTCAGATCAAGCTTGAAAGTGCCTTGCAGTGAACTGCAATGTGTCCCCCACAATCTGCATGAGTTGTATGTCTGGCTAGAGCTGAGGAGCCCTAAGTGGTAAAAGTGGCTTCAGAGAACATCTAATACAAATGATACCTCCCTGTGCTGTGGACCAGGCCAGTGATCCCCAAACCTAGCAAACGCATGGGATTCCCACTCATTTGTGTGGAGGATGAGACCAGGAACCTGCATCTGTGATGCAAGTGCTCTCCTGTCAGGCCACACTTGGAGAAATGTGGAAAAGGAGCCACTGTTAGGCTTCAGGAAGCCCATGAATCCCTAGGGATGGAATGAAAAGTGTGTGTGTTTGCATATATGTACATTTCTTTTTCTGGGGAGAAGGTCCATATCATTACAAGATTCTCAACAACTTAAGAACCACTGATCTAGTCCTGCCCCTTGTCTTACAGAATCAGAAACGGAGTCCCAGGAACGTGACTGGTCCAATCCACACAGTGGGAAGAGAGCAGAGATGGGCTGTCTCTTCAGACGTTCTCCTTTCAAGCCTCCCCTTCTCTTCTTCCCCTGCTGGCAGTAAGGGTGATGGAGAGAAGCAGGAATGGGGTTAAGCACCTGGGAGCAAAATCATCAAAGGATCTGGCATCAGGTGGGCTAGATCAGTAGAGTGGAGAGTTAGAATGAGGATGCCTAAACAAAGATGCAGTCACTTACCTGTACTGCCACCCCAGGACCTGACACCTATGGAATCCTGCCTCCAGCAGGACTTCCAGCCAGGACAGAGGGCATCTGTTCCCTGTTGTTGAATGCATGGTGGTGATGGAGCAGTGCACTTGTGCAGATCTGCCTCGCTACACCTGAGCAGGCGGGTGGTGCCCAGTTTACCCGCCAGCACTCAGTTTCCATTCATCTGTGTCCTCCAGCCAGTCCAGATCATGACATTACCCCTGCAAGTATGTTCAGGTCACACTTCCTCTTGGGTCCTCGTCCTAGTCTGGATTCATGTCACTCACCCCAGCTGGCTCCTCACATTTAGAATGTGTTCTGCCCTCTAGTTTAGGACCAAATTCTCAGACTCTGGCCTCAGCTTCTGGATTCACCAGCCCTGTTCCCTTTACTTTTCTGGACGAAAAACTCACCATCTTGGCCTCTGGCACCTTTTCTGTCCCTGCTATTCTGCCCTGGTGACAAGGAACTTCCAGCCCTGGCCCCAGGGGGCCACCCAGCAGGCTGGTGCAACCTGCTACTCAAGGGCTGAACAAATTAAGAGTCTGACTTCTCCTGCCAGATAACCACATCAGAAAGCTGGTCTGACACCCTTTCTCTGCCTTTACATGTGAGACTGCAACAGCCCGTCTCACAGTCTGGCTGAGGAGACCACAGTTTACTCTGCTCCCTCATCAGTGACCGTGACTCTCTCAGTCATTCCAGGTTCTCTCAACCTTGTGTCCCCATTCATCTCGCCAAGTCCTTTTCCATTCCTTTCCTTCTTTTCTTCCTCTTCTTTCTACCCTTCCTCCATACTCTAGACCTTCGCTGGCCCTCCCTGGTTATCTCTTTGCCTGACAGCCATACTGAGGAGTAAAAAGTTGCCTGACCTCTTTGTGTTGACTGATGCCAGATTTGGTGCCAGATTTGTCTTTAAGGCAGCTGTCCAAGAAAGCTGGACAGCCGGCGCAGCCTGCAGAGCATGCTGTAGGCAGAGGAAAGAAGGCTGCTCTGTAATTTTCCCAACAGCTTCCTCAAATCCGTGGGCGATGGCCTGGACACCTTGCCATTAACAGACAAGGAAACTCAGAGCTCAGGAGACTGGCCCAGGGTCTCGAATTACATCAGTGCAGAGGTGGAAGTGCACCCAGAGCTCTCAGACTGAAAGCTGTCCACACAGCTGCATGCAGCAGCATCACAGCCCACTGTCTTTTAATACCTCAAAGAGGATAGTCACAGTGTGAAAACTTACACTTGACAGTTTCTGCTAAATGGTATCAGACATTCCTGTTGACTCTTTATCCCGAAAGGAGTTGCAGAGTTAATCCTTGTTAAGGATTAATCATTTTCTCTCTTGCCTATGACTGTTTCTCACGTCCTGCCCCTGGTTTCACTTCTCCCAGGATTTCATCTGAAGGGCGGGACATTCCTCCTACCTCCCCCAACCCCTACTGGAGCCTACAGTCAGGACCAATGAAAACAAAGTATCTCATCCACCCAGTGACTAAGAACTCAGACTATTTAAGAGGTTGTGGGAATGGGCTGAAAATTAGCTTTTGCCTTCTGTGCCGACAGACACACTCTCTTTTGATTTGGACCATCACTGGGCTGCAGAGTGAAGGGGGAAGAAATAAATCCCCAGACTCTCTGCCACCATGTGCTACGGCAAATGCGCACGGTGCATCGGATGTTCTCTGGCGGGGCTCGCCGTTCTCTGCATTGTAGCTAACATTTTGCTTTACTTTCCCAATGGGGAAATAAAGTATGCCTCTGAAAACCACCTCAGCAAGTATGTATGGTTCTTTTCTGGCATCATAGGAGGGGGCTTGCTGGTAAGTCGTTTAAAATTATTACAACCTTAAATATTCTCTCCTGTTAAATATGATGCTTTCTTGTGTTGTCATGGGAAGTTTTCTACAATGCAAAATTCCAAATCCAGTGATTTTTTTTGTTCATTCTTCTTTTGAAAGTAGATTATGCAAAAGTTGAGATAAGTATAGTGTACTGATTTTACTGGATGTTGTTTTTCAAAATTTCTTTTCGACTAAAAGAACTTCCTTTTTGTTAAACTCTCTTAGTTACAACTAGAAACAGATAGTAGCTTTTAAATCAGATTTGAGAGACTGGAGTTTGTAGTCCTAAAGCCGACAGTCATGGAACATTTTTGCTCTGGGGAGCTGGGAGAAGTAGGGCTGGTTTTCTGTCTAAATCAACAGAATTTGGGATCTAAAATCCTTGCTGTTTGTTCTCAGGCATCTGTGACAGAAAGAAAGATGAATTGTGAGTGCATAGCTATTTAGAAAGAATTATAAAGTTTCTCCTTTATGTAATCCTGGGGTGTGGTGTCTAGGAAAAACCCTACATTGTGCAGCAGATCTGTGTGTGTCTGAAGCTCGTAGTGGAATGTGTTGTTTTTTCCAAGGTTTATTTTTAATTGAAGTGAGAGGAATTTGTCTGCCAATTTTGGAGCTGAAAATATTAGCTTTAACCACAGCATGGAAAGAATGTGTACAAACTTGAGTTTGCTACTTTAAAATGCTGGGATTGAGAATCTTAAAGAGAAGTTTTATGGAATTGCTAATACTGGACAAAACAGTTTTCTTAGTCAAATAAAGGGTATTAAAACATTTAAACTGTGATCCATTAATTATAGTTTGATAAATCTGCTTTGAATTTAAACATTACTATCATGTTAATGCAGTCATTTGTCCTTAATATTGCACTTGTTAAAGCTTCTTTTGATCTCAAAATATTTCATATTCTATTTAAAAAGCTTTATCATAGAGCTACAAGCATACAATCCTGTCTGAAAAAAAGCAGCACACTTTTATTATACAGTGCTTTCATTGATCCCATTTCACAGAAAAAGGTTTCAGTTATTCTTTTAAAGATTGTTGGTATTTTCTATGTTTTACAATGAAAAACAGATTTAAAGACAAGGTTTAATAGTTCCAAAACAGCATTTGCAGCTGGGACTATGTTAGGAACTCTGGTGGAATAACCACATTCAAAGGTTATTATTGTAGCCCTCCCAAACCACACCCTTGCCCTAAAGAATGATTTGACACATTACAGGAAAACAAGAAGATACTACATGAAAGAGTTTTTTTTCCTCTTCACCATTTCACATTGTTTGAGATATTTGATCAATTTAACCCAAAGCCAGTCAACAATGTCAGAAACAAATATGTTTACCAAAGACCCTTAACCTGACCCTTATGAGCTTGGGGAAAGACGATGACTCCGACTTGCTTGTTTTCTCACCAGATATTCCTGCCAGCATTCGTATTCATTGGGCTGGACCACGAAGACTGCTGTGGCTGCTGCGGCAGTGAAAACTGCGGCAAGAGATGCGCGGTAGGCCCTTCCGCCCTGCTGGTCAGAATGGTGTCCACGTCGTCGCTGGGACACTCTGTGGCTCACTCTCTGTGTTTTGGCTCCCCTTAGATGCTGTCTTCTGTGCTGGCGGCTCTCATCGGAATCGCAGGCTCTGGCTACTGCGTGATTGTGGCAGCCCTGGGCTTAGCAGCAGGACCAGTGTGTCTCGATTCCAACTACAACTGGAACTATACCTTTTTGGACACCGAAGGACAGTAAGTAATTGTTCCTTAACACACCGTCCATTCTTACCCTCCACATGCGTATAGTGGCAAACTCATCCCACTGAAAAGGCATCATTCATCCATGCACTCAGCCTGGTTTGCTGGCACTGACTCAGGCATGGGTTAGGGTACTGAGGATTCATGCTTAGTCTCTGACCTGGAGAAGCTCTAAGACTTTTTAATGAATACACTAATTCAGTCTTCATGATAACCCTACAAGGTGACTGTCATTACTGCTCTTGTTAAAGATGAGGAAACACAGACACAGAGAGATGAAGTAATTACCCAAAATCACACTGCTAGGACATGCAGTGAGGATTTGAACCCAAGCAGTCTGGCTGTAGAGTTTGTGTTCATGTATGGTATGTACACTATTTCAGAACAACTGGCTGATTTTATTTAAAAATATTATGGAATCCTTACATGGATGGAAACTGTGAATTTAGCCAAAACCTGAGGAAATCATGGTAACCCCCAACACACACATGCTCACAGATAACATAATAACTGTAAGTGGCACCCTTACTTAAAGTTATCAGGCTATACAAGACAGGTCTTGTTCACAATTTTAACATGAGGATAATTTAAGATGTTCCATTTTTTTATGTTGGCATTTCTTCTCTGTTATTGAGAAAAGAACAGAAACAGCTGATAAAAACATATATATTATAACAAATGAATGGCATCTTTTTGAATTTTGAAAGGTTTAGAATGCTGGCAAGAATATCTGGTGAGAAAACAGAGTAGAAATAATATGAATAATGAATTTTAATTGCCTTCATATTATGAAGAATGTCCCCCATGAATTGTATCGCATAGAGTAAGGTCATAAGGTCAAGTATAGAATTCGGTAAACCTAGGTTTGATCCCAGCTCTGCATTTAGTCTCTAAGTTGGCAGGAAAAAGTGAACTGAGCTGTCTGCATTTCAGTTTATTCATCTGTAACATAAAACCACAGGCAGTTATCAATGAAACACCACAGGTAAACCATGTCACAGAGCTGACATGCTGTGAGCACTGCCACCATTAGCTGTTACTATCATCTCCTAGCTTCCAATGAATATAGCCCAACCTTAGCCTTTGAAGGACAATTAGCACTTATGGGAGTATAAAATTTTGGTGTTCAAAAATTATGATTTTTTATGTTCAGGACTTACTGAATGTACTAGTAGAAATAGGTCACTCATGCATGCACAGACATACAAAACTACTGCACCAACTCATCTCTAAAAAATAAAGTTATGACTAACATAGCAGGAATGCAAGGAGAGGTGAGAGCCATCACTAACTGTTTTTTATGGCTGTTTAATTCTACTCCCTCCCATGATTCACCTCAGCTGCTACAGGAAATCTTCTACTTCACCATCTCCAGGAATTGCAATAAGGGGAATAACTAAGTCAATGGTCACAAGTCAATGATTAGTTGCTCAATAGCCAAGTGGGCCCAGAGAATTTTTTTACGTTGTGTTCTAAAATTACAGGTTTTTGTTTCAGTGACATGCAAAAAGTCAGGGACAGAAGGACATAATTTTTTGTAATAAACGGTTGGAATTTCTGATTGCCTCAATGAACCATTCCAGAATTAGGTCTCTCATCCCCAGCCCCTTTATCTTGCTGTAGTAGGAAGAAGTGGTAAGGAAAGAATCATACGAGGCCTCTTTGTGGAATTAAGTCAATCCTAGATTTTCCCACAAGATTAAATCTTAGTTCATTAAGGATTAAAATACTCTATGATGTAGCAAAGGTCAAAATTCAAGGAAAGGAATGAGAGAATTTTTCAGACTGTATGACTATCCAGTTATTTGGAAAATCTCTTAAGATATATATATTCATTCAGATACAACCTTAGCATTATTTCCCAACATTTCTCATAGTGACTTTGGATTGTTATGTAACATTCAGTTACTTTAAAAATGTGTTGAGAACCTACTATGTGTCTAGAGCACAGGTGGCAAACACAAGGTCGGCGGGCCGAATCCGGTGTTCCACCTTGTTTTATCCGGCCCGGCACCTTGTTTCTACCTGGCGGCAGTGCTGAGCTCTTGGTTAACCGTTAAGGAGCAGTTACATTTTTCAGTCTTAAAATTACATTCAACCCTTTGAAGTCAACCTCAAGGTTGATGTGGCCCCTGGTGATAATGGGTTTGACACTCCTGATCTAGAGGCTGGATATACAATGATAAAAGGTCTAGTTTCTACCTTTGTGAAGCTCAGACTTGTGGAGAAGCTACATAAGTAGGTTTTCCCTGGCCTACCTTAGGTGACTTTCCTCTGTGGCTCTTTCACACATGGTATACCAGATTAGTGTACTTATTGCATTGAGATTGCCTGTTGTCTGTTCTCTTAAACTGTGCTTCTCTAGGACAGAGCCCATGCTGTGTTCACTATGGTATCCCCAGCCCCGGCTCAATGTCTCACTCACACTAAGTACTCATTACTGTCTGTTGAATTTATATTTATCACTGCAACAAAATCTGGACATTTTGTGGAATGACATGGATTGGAAGAATTTGAGATAGGCCATTGAATTAATTCATTTGTTTTTTTCTCTAAGTAAAAAACACACACACACACACACACATAAAGTAGCTTATGAGACATCTCATCAGATGTATCAGAAGTTTCCATTCTTATCCACAGATACCTTCTAGATAAAAACACGTGGCCCCAGTGCATTGAACCCCAGCATGCTGTGGAATGGAATATCTCTTTGTTTTCTATCCTCTTGGCACTTGGTGGAATTGAATTCATCTTGTGTCTCGTTCAAGTAATAAATGGAATGCTTGGAGGCATATGTGGCTACTGCTGTACTCACCATCAGGTAAGAACCTGTGTGAAAAGGTCGTAGCATGTCCCTCCTATATTCAGTTACCATAATGCACCATTGTTTTCACCATAGAGAAAAAGGCAAGATCAAATATTGCTCATCCTATCTGCATTTATTCCTATATCATCTTTGTGGCAAAGCATTTACCACATTCAGTTTTGCTCTTCATAATAAGTTTCCTTGAATGTCACAGTCACTGAGTTACCTTGGTTCTTTATAGTTGGCACCATGAATACAGGAAAATGCCACCCATAGATAAAGTGCCCCCTTAGGAGCTAACCCACTGCTCCTTTCACAACCTCTGCTCTGGCTGCAGACACAAAAAATGTCCTCTCTTTGCTCCTCTCATGTTCCTAACTGATTTTGACAAATAATAGCCAACATTCATTGCACCAGGCATTGTGCTAAACCCATATTTCAGATGAGACTATGACTCAGAGGTTAAGCAATATGTCTAAAATCACCTAGTCAGGCAGAAAGTAACAGGTTTCAAACCCTGGGTCATTTTATGTCACAGCACCTGCTCTTAACCTGTATGCAATACTTGCTGTTCTGTTGTTTTTTTAATAATTCCTTCCTAATAAGGAGTCACAAAAGGCCCAAACAGCTAAGCATAGAAAATCACTAGTAGCCTTTCCATAGCCTTTCACTGTGAAAGAAAACCAGGAAGCACTTGTTTCCTGGTGATATGATTTTGAAGAGAAGTATGTATTTGTTAGTAGTGGGAAAAGCCCTTGTTTCTACAACCCCCTCAGAAATCATATATTATTGAATTGATGGAAATTCAATGTTGGTCCAATTTTAGGGGGGGGGGGGTTGTTATTTTATGTTTTATTCTGTAAAACAGGATTAGGTAAACAGAAATTTATTTAACTGATATTTTCCTAACCATTTATTTTTCTGGTTCAAGGTCTCATAACTTTTAAAATAAGACAAAACCCAATGAACACTAAGAGTCCATTGTTACCACAGAAAACTTTGCTGTAAATAAAAGGAAACTTTCTATAATTTTTGAGGGGAAATTAAAATAAAAATCTAGTTTTCCTTATCAGGCAAATACAGCAAGATTAATAATTTCTTTGGGAGCTCTCCAAATTCCCAAGAAAACAAAGAGTGGGAAACCTTTAACATGGAGTTGTTTCCTGGCAACGTGGTTTGGGGGAGGCAGGGAATAATCCTCTCAGGATTACTACAGTTTAATTTATCTTTAGCTTTGAGCTTCATCTAAGGCAAAGTTTAAATTTGGCAAGGCCCCGCTGGACTTCAGCTCTCGTACATTTTGGGGACAGGCATAATATGCCAATGACCAAAGTTACTGTAATGGTTTAGCAGAGTGACACCCTCTCATGGGAGGGAGCAAATAGTCCCACTGGGTTTACCATCTGAATCACAGTAGGCTTCTTTCCAGACGCTGCACAGCAGATCTGTTTACCTTTGTTACAAGACAAAAGTGACTTTCAAAGGGCAGGGTTTTTGGTGTAGATGAGTCAAGTTTGTAACTCAGTAGCATTTAATTGGAAAGGTTACCCACACTGAGCCCACTCCCATGTGCAAGTCCCATGGCATTATCTCTGAAATCCCCGAGATTAAAAACCTGCCCCAAACACGCTCAAAGCCAGCTCAGCACTGGCAAACTACAGTTTCCATGGCCCTTTTCTGCAGCTTTTGCTCAGGGAGGACAACAGGTCTGTCTGGTTTGTTTGGGAAACATTTTGGGAGCATTGTCTAAGCTCTCAGTATTGTTGACCAAAGCTCTGCTGAAGTTGAGATCAGTCTGCTTTATGTTTGCGTAAAACAGGAGTTTAAAAGACTGAAATGACACACCGTTGTTTGTTTAGCCAGATCATAACCTTATGCATATTTCATTTTCTTTACAGCAATATGACTGTTAAAAGAACCACTTCAAGACAGAACCATAATCTTCATTTCATTGTAATTTATATATTTTACTTGTATTAATTTGTAAAACTTTGTATTCGTGTATCATATTTCTTATATTCTACTTTTAAAAGTGTACGTAGAGACTGGCATCTTCATGTGATGTCAGTGTTTGCACGTAGCAAACAAACTTTTTTTTTAAGGAATGAGAAAATAAAATGTGCACTGGAGGTAATTTACAGATTGACTGACTGTCCTCAGCATATCTGAGATAACTTTGCCTTGAAGTAATATTTTTGAGAAATGTTACAAAGATAAATATCACATCCCAATTATTGTTGAAAATATGTGCTAATGTTTACTCAGTGATAGAATTCTAGTTGCTTTTTTTAAGACCGTGCAGGAGAAAGCTCAACAACTTGACAAGATGTTTTTTCACTGTTGATATGGTGTTTCCCATGCGTATACCTAAAGGTCTCTAACACAGGCCTCTTTGAACTGTTTTGGTTTCTGGGAGAGATAGCTCCTTGCCCAGAGTGGGAGGACTGACTGATGATGCTCCAAGCCAACTGAACAAGTCAGAACGTGCAATGCTGCTAGTTGCTGCAAGCATTATCAGATCCTAAATTTTCCTAATACGTGGAAAGCTTTTTCTTCTTCAATGACAAGTACTGAGGGTCATATATTTAGGAAGAGAAAGGCCTGGGTAATTGGACAGGAAGAAAGATGGGAAACGGAATACAGCAGTTGATCAGCATCATAAGAAAATGGGGCAAGAAGGAGATGGGGTAGGAGGACCACAAGGAAATACCCCAAACTTGCTTGATTAAATGCAAACAAATAAAGTATTCTCTACCATTTTTTCTTGTTAAGTTTCTTTGTCCTTCGTTTAAACTTTCTCCTTTTTTCTTCCCCTGCTTTTCCCCCCAGGTTGTGAAACCCCCGTTGCCAGAGGCTTTATTTCCTGGTTCTTTTATCCCACTTTCTCTCCCTCCTCTCCTACCTTCTTCTGGTATCCAGGCATTGTCATTACTATGCCATGTCTTGTGTAGTTAGGTAACCTTCCTTTTTGTGGGGTGCTGCAGGTATCCAGCTCCTGAAAGGAAGGAGTAACAGACATTTTTATCTCAATATTTTATGTCAGTTGTATAGAGTTAGGCTCTTTCAAGTGAGAGGATCCCCTGATCTATTTATTGGGAATTGTCTTCAGAAATTTTCTTATTTCAATATTGTCTGATGATGTAGTGAAGCTATAATGACCACTGTAACAAGAAGGTATCTTAAAACCAACAAATGAAGCAGAATAGAATGTAACAATTTGTGGCGGGGTAATTTACTTACGGGAAATTAAGTTTGAGTCAGAGCAGAGCAGACGACCCAACAATTCTGCACAGATTATTCTCTGCTGCAGACTCTGGTAACTGTACTTTTTAAAATAGGATAACAGGTGCTAGTAATTGACAAGACAGGGGGACAAATAAGACAGTAATGCCAGAGGCCATGCCTCCCAGCAGTCTGGCAATAAATTAATTTTTGTAATCGATACCATCACCAGTTTGATATTTATCTCTAGTTGTCATCCTTCCTAACAAAAATATTTATGGCTACATTTTAAGGTACACAGATGGTCATCAACTAGAAATCTTTGATATGCTTGCCAAGAACAGTGAGTGAGTTTGGTCAGAAGTCACAGCATGAAACAAAAAATGAAATGAGCCCTGGCCAGAAGGCTCACTTGGTTGGAGCATCGTCTCTTACACCAAAAGGTTGCAGGTCTGATTCGCAGTCAGGGCACATACCTAGGATGCCCAGTTTTATTACAGGTCACAAAGCATAAGAGAAGCAACTGATTGATGTTTCTCTCTTTCACATCGATGTTTCTCTCTCTCTCCCTTTCTCTCTTTCTAAAATCAATAAACATATACTCGGGAGGGGATCTTGAAAAATGAAGTGATATCCAGGGCACAGAGATGGAGTTGGTTGTTCGCATCTGTGCCCACACAGGTGTTTGTTTGCCTAGCCACAGACAGCAGTGAATGAAGAAGCTCCACTGACGGTTGGACAGACAGCAGGGCTCCCGCTGCCTGTGAGGCCGCCAGCAGTGGTTTCCTGATTGACGGGCTCTGTCTTTTTCATGCCTCTGTCCCTCTGGCAGTCTGATGAAGCCTGCAGACTGCTTTGAAGCATACTGTGTAAAAGTGAATACAAGAAAGTACGTAAGATTACAAAGTAAATCAATGTACTGAAGTATTTTATCAAAATATTTTTGAAAATTATAACACAGTCACCTTGATGACCAGCTCTATCACATCAATAGCTGTGGAAAGGAAAACAGTGATCACATGTGATCTAGCAGTGGTCTAATGAGTGGGACTACAAACTACTATATTTTTAAAACACAGTTCCAGTTGAAATGAAATTTGGAGATACCTGCAAGAATTTTAATGTGATATGAAAATAATATGTAATTTTGTATTGCTGATCAAGCATGATCAGCATTGCTTCTACCATTCTGAATTGTTGCATGCGACCATAATAAAGGAAATACTAAATGTTCATTACAGATTAATAAAAATAATGACCTTTTTTTCCCATCCAAGTTTATACTTTTTCTGACAGGTATCTATCCATGGGCCTCTTGGGAGTTCTTAGGTCAGGTTAAGAACCTATGCAATAGAGGATCCAAAAAAGAGGCATAATGATCCAGTGTAATTGTCTTATTTTCCTAAACATGTCCGCAAAGGAAATGGCAATAATAATTATTAACCATGTCAGTTATGGTACTTAGCTTCTATACATATTATTTTACTGAAATCCCTCAACAGCCCTAGAAGATGGTTCTTGTCTCCATTTGTAGTCAAAGCTCAGAGAGGCTAAGAAATCTGCCCAAGACCATGTCTTTTACAAGTGATAAAACTATAATTCTAATCCAGGTCTAACTGAAAACCCAGGCTTTTCAGCTCCTCTCATTGGCGCCTCTACCTCTGCCGTCCGGCCCAGGTGCTGGGATTCTTACCTCCTCCAGTACACACTCAGTCTCCACGCCAACTAGGGGACTTTGACAGGCCCCTGTGGCACTCAGTCATCCCCATCCCAGAGCCTCAGTTTGTGTGATTCACTCTTCCTTGTAAATTCTTTAGTGACAGACACTGCCATTACCCAGAGGAAATAGCTTATCCACGCTAAAGGCTTATTTTTTTTTATATTTATGGCTTATACTCTGAATCTGTAATATTCTAAACCCCTCAATTTGGATGGAAATTCCCTCAGGAATAGTAAAACAGGTTATTATCACCTGGCAGCATAAAACTAATAAAAATGCTGTAGAATCTGAATCACTTAAATAGTACCCATGGCCTCAAGGATAGATACTTCACTCTAAGGGTCATAGGGAATAGTAACCAAATTTACCATGGTGACCAAATTTACAAATAACTGCCTGCATAAAGGAAGTCTCTTGAACTGAAATCTAATAAAACTGATGGGATATATCCTTTATTACAATTTGTTTCTGGGATGTGTATGAGAATACTTTATGTTCCCTCTGATGCTTACCCTCTGTGGGAACAGGTATGGAATTTGATGCAACCCCTTAGAACAACAATAATCTATAAAGTCTGCAGATCTTTTAACATAGTATTTTTACTTTTAGAAATTTTTTTTAAAAGAATCATCAAGGATACTCAGTTTCCAGGAATAATTTTAGGAGTATTGTTTATAACAAGAAAAATGACAAGAACCTAAAAGTCCAACAAAAACTAGTTTGATAAAATGTTGTCAGCACAATAAAATTATATTTATATTTAATATGTATAAACTAAAATGTAATTTTAATCAGATTCTGGGTGATTTTGGTCTTGGTTTGCTTATCTATACTTATTAAAGTTTTTATAATAAACACATTACTTTTGAAAAGAGTATAAGAATTACAAAACAAAGATTTAGTTTTAAAAGTATTCAGGGAGCAGTCCACAATCTTTAAAGTGTCCCAAATGTATGAGAAACCATTGTTCTTATTGGTGAACAGAGGATTCATCCCACAGTCAACAGTGAAGAGTAAATGAGCCAGCGATTAGGTGGAGGCTGGGCCTGGTGGGGCAGGAAGCAACCACAGGCTAAAACATTATTATGAGGAGGTCGTTATTCCCACTCTGTTGGGAAATATAAGTTCATGGTATCTACTTAGTTTGACCTACCAAACAAGATTTTTTAAAATATCACTACCTCATCTGTTTTTCTTTTTAAAAATGAAAGTAACAAAATTCCTTTAATTTAAGCATTGGCCTTTTATCAAGGCTTTTTGTACCTGATTTTTTCTCATTTTACATTTCTGAAATGAAGGGAGGGTTTACAACAGAATGAGTTTATAAGACTTAGCCCAGCCTGCTGTGTGAAGATGATCCAACGTGTTTTAACAAGTACAGAAACTGAGTCACCCACCCTAGGCTTGTACACATTGTTCCTCCTTCCCTTTTAACATGAAATAATGTAGATACGTATTTTAATTACTGCAGTTAAAGAAGATTGTTAAGCCTTTTTGTAGGTGAATTTCATGTTAACTCCTGTAATCAATTCACACAGTCTCTCTCTCTCTCACACTCTTTCCAACTATACAGCAATTATAAAGAACAAATTATTACTACATGAGACCATTTGGGTGAAGCTTATAAATAATGATAATGGAAACCATATACACTGTCCTCTCCCACAATTTTGACAGAATTCTAAATGTAATCTCAACTAATGTAGCTAAATCCTTAAAAGAGAGAAAGGGGTGGTGAACCTTCTTATGAAACGTTTCACACACTTCTGTTTTTAATAGGAGCAATACTATAATAGTTCTCTGAGAGGGGCAGTGTCTAGGGTTCTAGATGCACAAGTGCCATCCTGCCAGTGGAAGGAAGACTCTGTGTCAAGTATGCCACTTGCTAATTTGCACCACACCCTTCTCTGTCACACGTACACAAATATCACTGATTCATGTGCAGGGCTCACATGCAACAGCCGCTCTCATCTCAGATGAAGACAATGCCTAGAAGGGTCTGAAAACAAAACCAAGGTAGCCAAGTTGGGATCTCTCCGAATACCTAACTCTATATTGTTTAAGGCAAGCTCTTGACTAAAGCAAGGTTATGAAACTACAGTCAGCTCTCTTTCTTCAAAGATTTTATTTATTTATTTTTAGAGAGAGGGGAAGGGAAAGAGAAAGAGAGGGATATAAACATCAATGTGTGGTTGCCTCTCACGTGCCCCCTACTGGGGACCTGGCCCACAACCCAGCCTTGTGCCCTGACTGGGAATCAAACTGGTGACCCTTTGGTTCACAGGCCAGCATTCGATCCATTGAGCCAACCTGACAAGGCTATAGTCAGCTCTTCTGATAATCTCTGACACCCATTAAATTTTTAACCTTAAATTTTTAAAAACTTTTATTTAAATCATTGTATACCTCAATAGCATGTGCACAAAAAATGTACAGCTCAGTAAATTTTATGTGTTTATACCCATGTAACCATCATCTAAATCAAGATATGGGACATTTCTAGCACCCAGAAAACTCTCATCCTCTCCCATCAATATGCACCTCACCACTATACACACCCCGGGAACATATGGTTCTGATTTCTATCACCATCGTTTCATTTTGCCTGTTCTTGAACTTTATAGAAATTGATTCATAAAGCATGTTCTTTTTTGTGTCTGTTTTCTCTCACTAAACATTTCTCAATAAACATTATTCTGGCTCCCAAAATATCACCAGAACGATCTGTTCGTAAGAGGAAGCTGTGTATTGCTTACTGTCATCAAGGAGGTCGCCACCTTGAAAGAGCTGTGGTAGTATGTTGCAGCGGGAAGGAACAAGTTGAATTTGAGATTTTGATTCTGGTTTAAAGTGAGTCTTTCCATGTGAAAGCTTGAATAGGATTGGTGAGGATTATGATATTGTTTCTCATTGGTGGGAACATCAAGGCAAGGATTTTGAGGAGAGAGATTCAAAGACTCTTGAGATGTAATCAACTGTTTACAACTGTTCTCTATTGAAGGAATGATGAGTCTTTTGGAAGCTTCCTATGATGAACAATAAGTTATTGTTCATTATTTGTTATTAAGTTATTTGTCTAGGCAAAAGTATTCTGGAATAGCAAAGCTATGCTTATAAAGATTATGGAATAATGTTGGGAACCGCCCTGCCTGGTATCAGAAGCTGTAACCCCCACCTTGACTAAGGCTGAGGGAATGACCTTGGACCGTAAGCCAGCAAGGAGACAAAAGCTTATCTCCCTGGCAGGAGCACTGCTTTTGCTTCTTTTACTTCACCCTGCCTGAACCCCAATGCTTGGTCGGTTTAGCCAATGATGGGTAAGATTCCCCAAGGGGGGAAAGACCTAATACAGGTACGATCACGTGGGAGGCCTCCAAAGAAGGACTTTGGGGGCTATGGCAAAAAGGGGGTGATGGACCCTCACCCCCCAGCTTTGACAAAGCCTGAGTGCTCATTCCATCCACGAGAAAATCTCCTTATCTCTTGGTTGCCTTAGTTCCCCTTGCTCCACCTAAGCCTGAAACAATGACAGGGTGATGCGGCCCTGTACTAGAAAGGGCGGGTTCCCTGGGTGATCAGGCCTAAGAAAGAATATGCAAAATCCTGTGAAACCTGCTTTGTTTAGAATGCTTTCAGTTGAATGAGAAGGGTCCAAGGAGGAAGTAAGTTTGTTCCTCCAAGTTTTACAGCTCTTTGACCCTGACTCAAAGTGGGCTCTCTGAGTTCCTTGTTATTTGATCCTCACTTCCCTGCAATGAGTAATGAGCTTTGCCTGAATTCTTGTACAAATGAACCCAATAAAAAGCCTGCTGGGACAGGAGAACGCGCGCCCTCCCCCAGAGAGGGTGGCCAAAGCGCCCTCCACTAGGGAGGGTGGCCAAGGCGCCCTCCCTTAGCGAGGGTGGCCACTCCGTCCCTACTTCTCCACAGAAAATTGCCTGTTTCTGTGTATGTTCATTTCTCTAGTGCTGACAAGCCATCTGCAGCATTCCGAGGTCACTGCCGATCGGTGATCGCGCATCAGAATAACAAAATTGTGATAATGTGGACAGAAAGCTGTGGGGAAGTTTATGGTTTCAGCCTTCAGTATCCAAGCTGGACATAGGAGTGGATGGCTTCAGAGCAGTATTTTTGAGATTCATCTGTGTTATCTCATATAACCTTAGTTTTATCTTTTTCTTTGCCATATAGTATTCTATTGTTCAAATTTCCTACTTTATTTACTCATTATTTTATTGGTGGATATCTTGGACTCCAGTTTTTGCATTCTAGCAAATATGTGCTATGATGCTGTGATCATTCTTGTAGGCTTGTTTGTTTGTTTGTTTGTGGTGCATATAAGAACTGACTAGTATTGGTTTATTTGTTTTTGCCTTGCTAAGAAATCAAACTGCCAACAGAGATTCTTTTTTTTGTGCTTTAGTCAGCATCTCAGGGGACTCAGAGTTTCCCTTTGGCCTCTAACCCAAAGGCTTGACTCATTTCTTCCAGTCCCAAAGACCATTAATTTCTTACTGGTTTAGTATTTCTGGATTGTCCATTGTGTGTCCTGCACTGCATGAGGTGCTTAGGACACAGCTGTTGAATGAGATTTTTCCAACTCCATGAGGCAAAGTCCTGTTGCTCAGTATGGCATCTCCAGTTTCTAGAACAGTGTCTGGCATGCAATAGGTGCTCAGTGATCAGAGGTCGACAAACTATTCCTGTGGACCAGATTTGGTCTGCTGCTTATTTCTGTAAATTAAATTTTATAGAACACATCCATTTTTATTGTTTACATATTGTCTGTGGTTGCTTTCCTGCTACAATGGCAGAATTGTGTAGTTGTGACAATGAGCATATGTCCTACGAGGCCTCAAATATTTATTTTCTGGCCCTTTACAGAAAGTTTTATGATCTCTTGCCTAACTGGCCACTTGTCTAGCTAATAATTGATATTTCTATTATAATGGAAGAAAAGAAGAATAGATATTTGTGTTATTTTTTAAATTATTATAAAAATTTTAATGTATTTTTCAGAAGTAGATAGGAAAATAAATGAACCTAATTGACCTACTATCCAGCTAGAGATAGGGATATTCAGGGATATATTAGTTTCCTAGGGATGCCTTAACAAAATGCCACAAACTGGGTAGCTGAGAACAACAGATACGTACTGTCTCACAGTTTTGGAGACCAGAAACCTGATATCGAGATGTCAGCAGGGCCATGAAGTGCCAGGGAAAGATCTCTTCCAGGCCTCTCCCTTACCTTCGGACTGCCTCAGGCATTCCTTGGCTTGTAAAAGACCATCTTCTCCCTGTGTCTCTTCACATTGGCTTATTTCTCTGCATATCTGTCTCTGTGCCCAAATTTCCCGTTTTTATAAGAATACCAAGTCATAATACATTAGGGCCCAGCCTAATGACCTCGTTTTAACTTGATTATCTCTATAAAGAAAATAATATGCATACAAATAAGACCACATTCAGAGGCACTGGGTGCCAGGTCTTCAGCGTATTCTTTTTTGAGGGGACACAATTCAACACATACAGCAGAAGAGATAGTAGTCTCTGCCTGAGACTTTATCAGCATATTCTAAACTAAATGAATGCCCAATGAGAGGCTTCTGTAAACATTTGGAAAATAATACACACAATACAAATCTTCACAAAGATTAACCACACACATTAACATTCCATAAATTCTGAGAAATGTTGCTGTAAAAACCTGTTTAACTCAAAACTTCCCAAATTACTTAACTATCAGACCCTGAGTCTGCAGCTATGGAAAGAAAGTTATCAGCAGATAAGAAGAAAAGCATAGAGCTGGAAACATGGTAAACTCATTAAGTGACAATAGAGGATAAATGTCAGAAGAGTCCTTCAATGACAAGCAGAAATTTAGGATGAGAGAAGAAAATTCTCGATATAATTAGCTGCTGCCTGTTTAATGGACAGGAACTCAGATATGCTTTGTCCATATTTTATGCTCTCAAATAGATGTCCAGGGTTACCACCTTTGTGACCCTTGCTTCAATTCTCTAGGGGAACACTATATGCCCTTTACACAATCTAGCTGCCTAGGTTTGGGAGGGAGTCCTGATTTCCAATGTCAAAATTTTAAGAAAAAAATTTATCATCATTCTCTTAGTCCCTAAGTGGGAGAGTTCTCTGAGTGGGAGAGACAACAGAATTTCAGAGATATGACTACTCAATTACAAGACATTTCATCAGTCCATAATTTAGCATTATACCAATTCTCCCACAACTCCATTTCGGAGTCCCAATGTGTTTATTATGTGAGTATGAGCAGTAGTATATGTAAACTAAAAACCCTTGCCAAGTTTGAGAAGCAACTTTCATCCTCACTTGACCATACATCCTCTTGTGCACAGGTGAGAGGTATGGGGGACAAGGACATAAGGTGGGTGTAGGACAGGCAAAGTTTGAGGTTGGAAAGAGACAGAAGCAAAATAACATATTAGTAACCAGTCTCTACAAAGACAAGCTGGTTGATTTAGTTTTAGCATCCTTACATTACCTAAAGGTTCAGGGTGCTCTGTGAGTCAAGTAATCTGTGAGTGATTGTGTGTTTTCTTTGGCCCAGGGAAGCGTCACACTAAAGGTAACAGTGAGTCTCATCTTATATACTGACAGAAGTATTCAAGTCCACATTGTCAGGGCTCCCTATGTAGGTGAAGACATTAGGGCTTGATGGTTTGTGGAGTTGTGCCAGACGGGAAAATGAAGTTCAAGTAAAGAGAGAAAGAATGAGGAGGGCTTCAGAGGCTCCCTTGACCCTCCCTGAGCACCACACTTTTCAGGGCTCTACATGCTATACTCCCAATCGGCTCTGCCTCTGAAGGCAAAGCAAACTAAACAGTTTCCATACATCAGAAGAACTAGGTGTTTCTCTCCATTTGCCTTCTTGAAGATTCCTTTTTTTTTCTCCTTTGGAAGTCATTTCCCTTTAATGGCACAGAGAATTAAATGACTACTGGACTATTATTTGATAAGTACATTTGAGTAACTAAAGAATGATTGAAATTTGAATGAAAGAACCATAAAGCGGTTCTGGGTTTCACTCAAGAGCCCTGCATTTGGGTTATGGTTGTTGATATTGGACAAGTCAGTCTTTCTCTCTGAGACTTAATTTCCTAACCTGTAAAATAGGGATAATAATAAGTCTAACTACCTACCATGATTAGGATGATTAAATTAGATTCTATATCAAAATTCATTGTAAAGTATAAAGTTTTGTGTCGGATATATTATTTTGTCCTTGAATAAAAATATTGGGAGAGTAGTTTTATTTTATTATTACTCATTAATTTTTGCCTCATCTTCTTCCTCACCTAAGTGATGAACTCTGGGATTCATCTGCAAACTAACATATAAAGAACTCACATACTTTCTTTTTCCTTTCAATCTTCAGAACAGGGGTTCTTAACCCTATCTGCATGTTGAAATCATTTGGTAACTAGACCAATATCTTTCATGAACATAGATGCAAAAATCCTCAAAAATATATCAGCAAATCAATCCAACAGTGTATGAAAAGTACTATCCATCACAACCAAGTGGGATTTATGCTATGTATGTGAGGCTGATTTAACATTTAAAAATAAAGTAATCCATCACATCAACAGACTGAACAAAAAATGCCGCGTGATCATATCAACAAGAAATCGACAAAATCCAACACCCATTCATGCTAACAAGAAAACTTTCACCAAACTAAGACTAGAGAGAAGTTCATCAACTTGATAAAGAGCATTTACAAAAACTCTACAGCTAAAATCATACTTTATGGTGAGTAACTAGAAGCTTTCCTGCTAAGATAAAAAAAAAGGAAAGTATCTTTCTGTCACCACTCCTTTTCAATATCATACTGGAGGTACTAACTAATATAATAAACAAACAAAAATGATATAAATGTATACAGATTGGAAATATAAAATGCCTTTGTTCTGGTGATTTGGGGAGGGGAGGGGGGCTTAAAGGGGAATAAATGGTAATGGAAAAAATATAATAAAGATTATAAAAAAGAAACAAATGTCTTTGTTCAAAGATGACATGATTGTAAAAATCCAAAAGAATCAACAAAAATCTTCCAGGACTAATAAGCAATTATAGTAAGTTTGTGATATACAAAGTTAATGTACAAAAGTCGACTGCTGCTTTGGGCCAGGCCTAGGGTGGGGAGGGCACTAGTGTTTCCACTTAGGCTCCTGATGCCCCTTGGCTCCTTGGGTGGGTAGAAAAGTGCTGGTGCTTCTGGGAGGGGATTGCACCTGCCCTCTCTGAGTCCCAGAGCACTGCCAAACCAGGTAACAAAATAGCCTTTTATGCTTAACACCTACAGACTACATATAATACAAGAATGACCTAATGGTTTTTCAACCCCTGGAGATACAATATTGTACATTAGAAACATAAATATGATGCTTACCTTTCTCTGACTACAGTTTATTTGGGAATTTTTTAGTATCGAAGAGAGGTTTACAGCCTGAAGCTACTCTTTCTGCAGACACTCTCTTGTGTAGGATCATGACCATCCTAGTTGGGAGAAGGATGAAGGACAACTGAGCAACAAGCCCGTGGCACAAAGGAGTGTACACTGTTCCCGACTGTCTGGTTCCTCAACATCCTCTGCGGTTCTGATGGTGGAACCCAGCTTCAGGGTTGGCAAGAAGACAGGGTATGGGGACTTCGTAGAGCTCAGATTAGGTAAGAACTTGGTTGCATCAGTGGCTGCCTCTAACATCAACAGCAGTTATAATAAGCTGTGGTGTGTTTCAAGAAAAGTGGTTTAGAATTTATGGGAAATTCTCTTAAGAGGTACCTGTTGTAAGAACTAAAGAATTTGTGAATGGGACAGTCATTTTAAGTTATAATTGTTGTGCAAGGTTCATCTCTATATGTATAGGCTTTTAAATATTCCACCAGTTCTGATATTTTTTGAAGTAGCAAGATCTGCATGCAGATACCAATAAAATGAATATTCTGATTTAGTTGAAAAAAAAAAGCCACTTACTTTTCTATATACCAGCAATGATCAAGCAGAATTTAAAATTAAAAACACAATGCCAGTTATATTAGCACCTATAAAACGAAAGATTTAGGCATAAATCCAACAACATATATAGAAGATTTATATAAGAAAACCTATGAAAGAAATAAAAAAATCTAAATAAATAGAGAAATATTTCATGTTCATGGATAGAAAGACTCAATAGTGTCAAGATGTTAATTCTTCCCAAATTGATTAAATTGAATCCAATCCAAATCAAAATTATAGCAAGTTATTTTGTGGATAGACAACAGATTCTATAGTTTATATGAAGAGCAAAAGACCCAAAATAGTCAATATGATATTAAAAAGAAAAATCAAAGTTGGAAAACTAATTTTACTTGACTTCAAGACTTACTATAAAACTATAATAAATAAGACAGTGGAGTACTGGTAAACAAATAGACCAATAGATCAATAGAACAAAATAGAGAGCCCAGAAATAAGACCACATAAATATAGTCAACTTATCTCTAACAAAGTAGCAAAGGCAACAAATGGTGATGGAAAAAAGTGGACATACACAAGCAAAAAAAAATCTAGATAGACTTTAGACTATAGACTTTACACCCCTTACAAAAATTAACCTAAAATGCATCACAGCCCTAAATCTAAAATGCATAACTGTAAAACTCCTGGAAGAAAACATAGGGGAAAACCTAGATGGCCTTGGCTATGGCAGCGACTTTTTAGATAAAACACCAAAGGCATAATCTAAGAAAGAAATAATTGGCAATCTAGATTTTATTAAAATTAAAAACTCGTGAAAGACCATCAAGATAATGAGAAGATAAGTAACAGACTGGATGAAAATACTTTCTTTTTTTTTTCAATTTTATTTTAATGATTGTTCAAGAACAGTTTTTCCCCTTTACTCTCAATCAAGCCCACCCCCCCCAACTTCCCTCCCCTTACCACCCTCCCCCTAGTTTTTATCCATGTGTCTTTTAACTTTGTTCCTGTAAAACCCTCCCCTTTTCCCCTGAAATTCCCTCTTCTCTCTCCTCTGGTCACTTGAAAATACTTTCAAAAGACACATCTCAGAAGGTGAATGGAAAGATAAACCTTAGTGCATCTATATTCTAGATAATGGAATATTATTCAGTGCTAAAAATAAGTGAGCTATTGAGCCATGATAATGGAGGAAACTTAAATACATATTATTAAATGAAAGAAGCCAATCCGAAAAGGCTACATACTATACGATTGTGATTTTCTGGAAAAGACAAAACTGTAGAGACAGTAAGAAGATCAATGGTTGCCCTAGTTTGGGGAGTGAAGAAGAGATGGGTAAACAGGCAGAAAACAGAGGATGGTTAGAACAGTGAAGCTCCGACCTCACAGTGTATGATACTATAATGGTGGATACATGTCATTATGCAGTTACCTAAACCCATGAATGTAGTGTTCTACATTCTTAGTGTTCACCAAGATGAACCGTATTGTGAACTATATGGACTTTGGATGATAATGCTGTGTCAGTATAGGTTCACCAATTATAACAAATGTTTCACTCTGTGGGAGCTGTTGATATGGGAAGGCTATGCATGCATGGGGCCAGAGGGTATATGGAAACTAAACTATGTCTTCTGTTCAAGTTTGCTGTGAACATAAACTGCTCTAAAAAGTAAAGCCTGTAAAAAAAAGAAATTACTTGGTAACCTTTGACATTCCCACTGTCTAGGCCACACCCCAGATCAATTAAATCAGGACAAATGAGAATGCAACCTGGACGTCAATGAATTTTTTATACAGCCCATGTAATCCCAATGTACAGTCAAGGCTGAGAACTACTGCTTTAGAAGGATATAAGCTTACAGCAGTGGATCTCAGAATTGGATACCAATTAGAATTGCCTGGCTCTTAAAAAAATATGTAGATGACTAGGCCCCGCTCCTTGAAATTTTGATTTGTTTTGTCTAGAATGAGGCCAGGGCACTCAAATTTTTAAAAAGGTCTTCTGATGGCTCTAATATGCAGTCAAGGTTGAGAATCACTGATCTGTAGCAAGAAGGTCAAATTCATGAATGTACACTTCAAACTCCCCAATCCTGTACCCATGGCAGACATTACTAATCATTCCCAGAACTCCTCCCAATAGGCCCAGATATGGCCTAAGGATCCTTTACCAGTCAGCATATCAGGCAGATATCAATAATTGATCAGAGTTGCCAATGGAATTTCCTTTGGCATCTCTGGTTTATAGATTTACTCCATCTCCAAACCAGGGATGGTTTTGTTGGAACTTCCTCTCCCCATTCCTATCTCTACCTCCATGACTTGGAAAGTCTGGCACTTTCACAGGAGATTTCTCGAAGACTGTGACAGTGTGACAGCTGTTCAGGCTCTAGGACAATGCTGTACCTTCATGCTGGGCCTATAGTCTTCAAATCTCAAGGACTTTCTACAAACATTAACTCATTTGTTTGAAAATATCTGATGCTATGAGGAATAATGAGATAATGTTTATAAAACACTCTGCATTCCCAAGATGAGAGACAATAAGCTATTCATGTGAAACGTTTATTTAGAGGCCACTGAAAATACTCACAAGAGTTGGCTGCCTTTTTTGCCTTGCTGTAAATATATTTAAAGCAGGAGACAGTCTGCACCATCGTTCTTTAGAGAAGGCAGAGTGGTGTGGGAGGAGCAGTGATGTGCAGAGCTCCAGCCTTTGTTACTTCCTAGTTTTGTCATCTTAAACAAGTTTCTTAATGTCTATTAGCTTCACTTGCCTCATATGTCCAGTGGGAATGATAATGTCTGGCTCATATAATGTACATGGGAATGCTGGTGAGCAGTAGACACTCAATGTCAGCTACTCTAAGGAGCCAGGGACACCTTTGGGCCAACTCAAAGGGCCATCTATGTGGTACATCTGCACTTCAGGAAGAGGGAAGGTACAGGATATTAGTGATTAAGGATACAGAAAGGAGCCTCCCTTCAACTAACATGAGAAATTTGTAATGTTTCCCATATTAATGTATAATTAAAAACAATATCCATGCTGAATCCAGGTTTGCCCTAGAAGTCAGGTTATGTCCATTGAGATAGTCGACTTTTCTATATAAAACAAAACCTCTTACAGACATATACTGTCTGCTCCATAACCAGATGAATAATGGGGATGGAAAAATAAAAAACCTTTCATCTCCCCAACACATGAGAAGAAATTCCTGCTCCAAAGATGAAGAAAACAGATTTCATCCATTGTAAGATGCACATTTTTTCACATATAACATACCTAAAATTGGAGTGCATCTTACAGCTGGAGCCATGTCAGAGTTTGATTAACAGCATTTTTTTTTTCTTACTGATTCATCAAATAAATGGGGCATCTTACAATTGGTGGTATTTTAGGCTCAGTGAAAATACAGCAATCAGTATCCCTCAGGGTTGTTTGAGGTTTAAATGGGGTAACATTGAAAAATGACTTGTATTCATTATTTATTGCTGCATAGCAGGTTACCCCAAAAGTCAGCATCTTAAGGCAATAATTTGTTTTTCCCATGGTTTCTGGGGGCCAGGAATTCAGGAGCAGTTTAAGTCAGGTTCTAAGTTAGGGTTGTCCATACAGCAGCAGCCAAAATGTCAAGTGGCGTCCTCTGTTAGCTGAGGCTCAACTGGGGGTGAAGGCTGCACTTTCAAGGTCACTCATGTGCCTGTCAGCAGGAGCCTTCAGTCCCTGCAGTGCAGCCCTTTCCAATGAGCTGACAACAAGGCACTGGCTTCTCTGAGGATCATGATGAGGGACATCGAGAGAGCATGCATACATGTGAGAACCCAAGATAGAAGGTTGGCAGCTGCATGCTTTTTTACCTAGTCTTGAAAATTACATACTATCTCTTCTACCATATTCTATTGGTCACACTGACCAACCCTGGCACAAGAAGGACAGAGGTCACTAGGAGCCATCTTGGAGACTCATTACCATAGCAGCCAACACACTGAGTGACAAAAAGAAGGTAAGAAATAAATGTTAGTTTTTTCCCCCATATACTACATTTTTTTTTAACTTCATATAAATTCTGTTGCAAGAGACTGAGTCTGCACTTTGGTTTATACTGCCATCCAACTCATGGTTTCAGTTCATATAGCATTATAGTTAGAATGGCATGCAATTTTGTGTTTGACTATTTGGTATGACTGGAGGTAGAAAGCTTTCCTTCTGGCTTATGTGCAAAATGGAGAATCAGGATTTTACTGATCTCTTTTTGACAGAAATGCATCCACACTCTAGAGAATAGTCACCCAAGAGAACTCAACTACCTTAGTGCTCTGACCTTTACAGAGCAGTGGGTGACACCACACGACAGGTGTAGTAACAACAAGGGCTCATGGTATCACTGACCCAGGCTCTTCATTTGGGCACAGAGGACTAGCTAAACAAACCATCTTCTGCCACAATAGTGGGAAGAATAAACAAATACAATGTAAATTTCTGGGTGCTGATTTCAAAAATATTAGAAATAAGAAGCCTGGTTATTCAAAGATGTATCTAAGGTGGTCCTGGACAGAGTATCACATGCCCTGAGTCTATGGTCCTTGAAGTGTGGTCCTGGCCCAGCAGCATCAGCATCATTTGAGAAGTGGTTTGACATGTAAATTCAGAGTCCTCACTCTAGAGCTACCGAACATCCCATGTGGAAGTGGAGCCACAGTGAGTCATCTGTGTTTTAATGAATGCTCCCAGTGATGCCAATGCTTACTCAAGTTTGAGAAACACTCCCACGTAAAATCCTCTTCGGTATGATATTGTGTATACCACATGCCCGTCACACCCAATGAAAAAGCAAAACTAAGTTATAGTGTTTTGAAATGCACTGCATGATGAAACTATGAAGAAAAAAGAGGAAATGATTACCAGAGGTCAGGATAATGGTTACTTCTAAGGAAGCTGGGGGTTGTATAGAAAAGGATACAAAGGAAGACTTCCAGGATGGGGTTGTTATCCCTTTGAAGGAGTGTGGGAGCACCCACTTATGTATTTAGCATGGGTTTCAGGAAGGCAGACAATGCAAATGTGATGGCTGCGATTTGACACATTCACACATTTACACCTCTCTCCCCCAACCCCCACCCCTCATACAGAGTAGCTGTGTAGTTCTTTTCATAAAAGTAGATTCTCAAGCAAATGAAACTCAGTGTAGATATGTTGTGAGAAAATATGGGTGTTTTCCAACATCGACCACTGATTTTCCTATTCTTTGGGAGCAACTGGGTGTCCAACAATGCAATTCAATTTTGTAACTAACTACCTGGAGTTACTGTCAGACTCCCGAGATTTAAGGGATCAGTCCCATAAGACTACTTATTTCAGAGTTAATTTGGTTGTTCTCATGACCCTCTTCTTCAGGCTCAAAAATTTGCTAGAATGGCTCATAGAACTCAAGAAGACCTTTTACTTATGTTTACCAGCTTTTTATTAGAATGAAGCAGCCACGTAGGGCAAAGTGCAGGGGGTGGTCACAGAGCTTTGATGCTCTCCTGGGCATATCACCCTCCTAGCATTCTGATATATTCACTAACCTGGAAGCTCATTAAATCTTGTTCAAGAGTTTCTATAAAGCTTAATCTCCAGCCTCTCTTTCACTTCCTGGAAGTCAGGGGGTGGGACTAAAAGTGACCATTGGATCATTTGGTCTTTGTGGTGACCGGCCCTCTCCTGAGGCTATCTAGGAGACTCACCCTAAGCCTCTTCATTAATGTAGGCTCAAGTGTAACAGAATTGGGCTTATTATGAACAGAAAATACTCCTCTCACTGAGGAAATTCCAAGGAATCTGGGACAGTGATGAAATATACTTTTTATAACATACAGAGGAAAAGGTCTGACAGAATTTTCTTGGTTAAATATGACAGAAACTCTAATGTCAATGAATTCAGGGGACTCTAGGCCTCAAACAATGTTGTATACATACTTCTCTTTCTCTTGTTCCCTCCCATCTCCTGCCTCTGCATCCCTGGCATATGGGCCATGTTTCTTTTATTGCAGATGAGCTTCCTCCACATGGCAGTGTGTGGGTAGAATGCACAGTGTCTAATAATTTCTTGCTTAAATGATTTATTTATCTCAGCTTACTTACTCTACAGGAAAAAGAGCTTGTCTCTCTCTTAGTGTCCATAAATAAATTCCAGGGCAGGGCCCCAGTTGCCTTGCATGGGTCGCAATGTGGTAAGTAGTTAGACAGACAGGGGCAGAGCAAGGATGATTGGACAAGTACGGAAGGTTATCTGGGCAGAAAGCCTTGGGTGCCTACCAACAGCTAAACTGGGGAAAAAAAAGACTTTGCCCCCACGGTCACCTTTGCTCTCCTAGCATGTCAATGGTCCTGTGGTTTAGACCCCCTGACTTTTCATATCCCCAGTTATATGGCTCAGACCCTCCCCTGACTTTCCTGTCCTGGCATGTTGCTCTTCAGAATCCCTCAGAAGAGGAACAAGAGGCTGATGAGTGACCTCATGTGACTCCCATGTGGGCCCTTTCAAGGGTTCTTTCACAGCCACTCCCTTAAGCATCAACCCCTAGCAATAACATCTAGAACTCAGTTGTGTTTCAGCTTTAGGCCAAAAAAGCAGCAAAACCAGACAAGTGATACCATGGCAGTCTCAGGACCAGCTGCTCTAACAAATGACCACCCCCTGCCCTGGTGCCTACCAATCAGTGGAACCCATGGACCTGAAAGGACCCACCTAGAAAGCTGATGAATTATTTATTGATATCCTCCCCTGGGAACTCTCTTAAAATCTCCGCCCTTAAAAGCCCTTAGGACAAAGGACATAGTGTGCTCTCCCTCTTGGAGCACGCCACTGCCCTTCCCCTCCCCCTCTTCTTCCCACCAGGCATGTTACCTTTCCCTTTCCCTCTCCTAAGTTCTAAGAACACTTCTTTCACCTCTGTAACTTGTTTCCTGAGCCCATTTCTTCCACCATTCACTTCTTCTACCTCTGTGACTTTCTAAATAAACTTTCTCTTATAGTTTGAGTCTTGGCTCTGAGTTCTTTCCCAGCCAGAACTCAAGTACCAAGGTTCCTAAACCAAGGAGTGTTCTGACCCCACCAGTCTAACACCTAGTGCTGTACTCACCACCACCAACAAGACCAATTTGCTATGGTCCTAGAGTTGAGATATTTTGACTCTCTGGGCACAGGCCATGTGTTGTACACCAGTAGGTGGTCAGGGGTGGCTGGAATGGGTGAAACACACCAAGGTCATGTGGATTGCTAAAGGGTAGTTCTCCACAGAAAGAAAAAAAAGATTCCAAGTAGCCAAGACAATAATATAAAAGTAGATTTTATAGGAGCCCCACATGGGGGTATTTTATTCCTGGAATGGAGAGAGGGTCACAGAAAATAGAGGCAGAGTGTAAATCAAAATTAATTTCAGACTGCAATAAAGAACGAAAAGAATTTATCTGAGAAGAAGGAACTCTAGCCTGGGAGACATAGATTCAGAGGGCAACCTAAATTCTGTTCCTTCCCACCTCAGACAATGAGGAGGCCACCTTTTATACAGAAAGTTCTGGCCCATCCTAGTTTTATGCAAATGAGGTTTCCAAATTCTGCAGTTCTTATTGGTCAGCATAGATGCAAATGAAGGCACAGTTTATGTAGTTCTGATTGGATGGGGCAAATCTCTCAGTTCATTGGTGGAAAAATAAAACTAAGGCTTTTCTACAGTGGGTAAATCAGATGGTAAACAAGGGTGGCATAGTGTGGGAAGCTGAGAGTTTAGTCTGAGGTTCTTCCCTGTGTACAGAGTATGTGAGGAGTCCCTGTCATAAAATGGCCACCTGACTCTTTTTTTTCTATTTATTATTTATAAAATTTTGGCCTTGGATTGACCATGGGAAGTTCATCTTAGCAGATAAATTTCTTCTCTGGGTTCATATCAAATGAATCTTTCTTCTTGGGGTCCACAGGAGTAAAACAGCTTCAAAAATGGCAGTTTAACTTCAGCAGTTTGAAAAAGATGTATATTCAAGAATGGGATGCAGAAAACTAGAGCAAGTGCTAGGGGTCTGCCTTGACCATCCACCTTGGCTCATTTCCATTTCCCATCCAGCCTCTAAGTAATTCTTTGGCTTTCCCAGGCTGGTAGTATCTCCAGAAATGAAGGTGCAGGATAGTGTTGCAGAAGGAACACAAGACTAGAAGTCCAGTTCTCCTGGATCAAGCTAGGAGTCAGGGCCCTCAGTCCCAGGTTTGTCCTGGCTTGTTCAAGTTCACTCCCTTTTCTGTAAGCATGGCATTAGAACAGACAATATTTAAACAGAGAATGGTAAAAACATGGGCAGGGTTGGAGGTAGAAAGAAATGGAAGGATAAACCCCCCTAAGAGGGGTTGAATGTATTTACTATCACAAAGGTATTATATTATAGTCTGTAACTTCATTGAAAATTAAAAATGATAGCCCTGGCCAGGTGGCTTAGTTGGTTGAAGCATTGTCCCGTACACCAAAAAGTTGTGGGTTTGATTCCCAGTCAGGGCACATACCTAAATTGTGGGTTCTATTCTTGGTCAGGGTGTGTATGGGAGGCAATAAATGGATGTTTCTCACATTGGTGCCTCCCTCTTTCTCTCTTTAAAATCAATAAACATATTCTCAGGTGAGGATTTAAATAAATAAATAAATTACAGTGAAAATATGCTTAGTATTATTTAACCTAACCCCATAAAAGGAGTTAATCCTTTATTGAACATCTTTACTTTTTGAGTGAGAGAAGTGCAAGCTAATTTCCCTTATAGCCTAGGATAAAAAGTAGTTTTGGGGTAAAGGCGGATGGAGTCCCTTAAATGATACATGTCATTTAAACCACAGAAGACAAGTAAACAAAGAGTGAGTAATCAAGATTGTCTAGGCAAAAGAGACCTAGGGAGGCTTTTTGTCTTTTAGGAGTTGGGGTTGGGAGAGGGTCAAATAACACTGCCACCCTGCCCATTGGTGATCACTGAAAAAAAAGACGGGACAGAGAGAGTTTTGTATACAGTGGACTCCACCCTGACTCAGGGTTTCAGGGTCCATTTCCACCACTTAGCAGCTGTGTGATTTTGGGCAGTCACTAAGCCCCAAATTCCTCAGCTTCCTTGCCTGTGAATTGGAGAAAATACCTACTAAGAGATTTAAATTAGATAATACTGGCAAAGTGTAATGCTAAGTAGATTACTCTATAAATTGAGCTTTATCATAATAATGGTAAAGAGTCAAAAATTTGTGGGACAATCAGATGAGTGTATTTTTGTTAAGTTCAAATCAAGAATTGAACCATTTAATAAAGAATTAAAGGTTTACAAGAAGATGAGCTTTACCATTTTCTCTAATTCTCTGAATCTTGATCTTGGCTGCATATCAGAGTCACACAGGAAACACCTGCAGGCTGATCTCTTTATTTTACACTGCAGAAGAAGGTTATATGAAAAAGACTGTCCATCTAAGGAAAGGTTATATGTAGGTTGAGAGGCAGCCTAGAGCACAGACTCTACCTAGATCACAATGACTGGCTTAAGTTCTAGCTTCAAATCTTATCAGCTGAGTGACTTCAGGGAAGTAATTTAACCTCTTTCTGCCTCAGTTTCCTCTTCCATCAAATGGAGGTAATATTAGTACCTGCTTCATTAAGTTGTTATGAGGATTAAATGAATTAATATCGGTAAAACGCTTTAAACAGTAGCTGGAACATAGTAAGCAACATATAAGGGTTAAATAAAATAGAGTGTTAAACCCAGTGTCATATCATCTGTAATTTACTTTAAGATGCATTATTAGTGTACAGTGATGTCACAGGAAATGCCAGTGATGTTCGAGAGATCTCCTTGGTCTTTCCCCATGAAGTTTTAACAATTTGAACAGCTATAACTCAACAAAGAATTCTCTGCTTAATGCACAAACACGTCTAATAGATCCCTGCTTTGAAATACCTAAAGGTAGGCAAGCAAGAGCAAAAGAGGGAAGCAAGAAGGGAGAAGGGCTAACGGGAGCCATAGAGGCAGCCCCACAACCATGACATGAATGTACTGCCGGCCTCAGCCCAGAGAGGGGAAGAATCTGTTTGTAGCTGGCACTCCCTTTAGTTGGGAAGAGCAAAGAGATTTGGTGCACATTCCTGCAAGAGTGAGTAGTACAAGCTGCAGCTGAGCCCAGGGACCAGGGCAAGGACACAGCAAGAGGGTGCAGCTGTGGTTGTTGAAATGTCTATATTTACAAAGGAGGATGGAGATCAGATGCTTAAAAAAAAAAAAGGAGTACTCTATATGAAAAAAAAATTTTTTTAAGTCTAATGGTAACCACACACACAAAAAAACCCAAAACTGAGACACATAACATTAAAAAAAAAGAGGAAACAGTGGAAAGGGTATGGAATACCACCAAACAAAAAAGACAGAAACATACACACAGAAGGAAACAATGGAGCCCTGGCCAGGTGGCTCACTTGGTTGGAGTGTCTTCCCAGGAACCAGAAGGTTGTGGGTTCTGATGGGAACTCCTTTGTAGGTAACTTCTCCTTTTCTCTTGCTGGTTTTAAGGTTCTCTCTTTATCTTTAATCTTGGGTGATTTAATTATGATGTGTCTTGGCCTGTTCCTCTTTGGGTCCAACTTTTTTGGGACTCTCTAAGCATCCTGGACTTGTATGTCTATTTCCTTTGCCAGATTGGGAAAGTTTTCCTTCATTATTTTTTCAAATAAATTTTCAATTTCTTGCTTTTCCGCTTCTTCTGGCACCTCTATGATTTGGGCATTGGAATTTTTAAAGTTGTCCCAGAGTTTTCTAAGCCTCTCCTCATATCTTTTGAATACTTGTTTCTTCAATCTGTTCCAGTTGAATGTTTATTTCCTCCTTTTGTTCCAAATTGTTGATTTGAGTACTGTCTTTCTTCCCTTCACTGTTGGTTCCCTGTATATTTTTCTTTATTTCACTTTGTATGTCCTTCATTTCTTCCTTTATTTTGCAGCCATACTCAGTCATTTCTCTGAGCATCTTGATCACCAGTGTTTTGAACTCTGCATCTGATAGGTTGGCTATCTCCTCATCACTTAGTTGTTTTTTTTTTTCCCTAGAGTTTTGATCTATTTTTTTATTTGGGCCTTATTTCTTTGTCTCCTCAGTTTGTTGGCATAGCTGTTACATTGTTAGGAATGGAGTCTTAGGTATTTTCCAGGGCAGGGCAGCCCTCTTTGCTGCATTGTGGCTCTGTCTGGAGGGGGAGGAGGGGTCCAAGAAAGAACAATGCTGCTTGCTCAGCACTTGGTCCATTTTCAGTCACTTCCCCCACTACCCACAAGTGAATGGCACCCTTCCAGGTGCTGTCCTGATGCTGATTCCTGAGTGGTTGGACAAGTGTATATTCTAGGACACCATGGGACCCTCAGATAAACTCTCCTAAGAGACTGGCAGTTTCTTCTGCCATCACAACCCCCCAGAATTTTACAGCCAGAGGTTATGAGGCTTTATTTTTCCCAGCACTGGAACCCTGGGTTACCCAGGCTGTCTTGGGCTGGGATTTCTTGCTACCAGTTTTTCCTCCTGGTTTTCATCTATACACAAATGTAGAACTGCCTGGTCTACCAGTGGCCTCCAGCATGTCCTCTCTTCCCCAGCTGCCCATGTCCTCCCCTCCTACCAGTCTGGATGAATGTTTCTTCTTTAACTCCTTGGTTGTCAGACTTCCATACCGTTTGGTTTTCTGACAGTACTGGTTGTTTTTGTTTTTAGATTGGTTGTTATCCTTCTTCAGGTTGTGCAAGGAAGTGAAGTATATCTACCTACACCTCCATCTTGTCCAGAAGTGTCTGCTGATTTTGCAAAAAAACTTTGCAGGCCAGAAGGGTTTGGCAATAAATATTCAAAGTCATGAAAGGCAGAGACTTACAGCCAAGACTGCTCTACCCAGTAAAGCTGTCATTTACAATCAAAGGGCAGATAAAGAGCTTCCAAACAAGAAAAAACTAAAGGAGTTCATCATCACCAAACCATTATTGTATGAAATGTTAAAGGGACTTATTTAGGGAAAGGAAGAAGATCAAAACTATGAACAATAAAATGGCATTAAATACACATCCATCAACAATTGATTCTAAAAAAAAACAAACTGAGCAAACAAGAACAGAGACAGAATCATGGATTACAGAGAGTGGTTGTCACATCTAAGAGGGGTGTGGAGCAATGGGTGAAGAGGTGATGAGATTAAGAAGTACAAATTGGTAGTTACAGAATAGCCATGCAGATGTAAAGTACAGTGTAGGAAATGAAGTAGTCAAAGAAGTTATGACCCATCGACGTGAACAATGGTGTGGGATTGCCTGAGGGAATGGAGGGTGCTGGGTGGAGGGGGGCAAAGGGGGAAAAATTGGAACAACTGTAATAACATAATCAATACAATACAATTTAAAAATAGAGATTAAAAAAAGAATCTACTATGTGCCAAACCCAGGGAAAGGCACTGGATATACATTTCTAAGATGGACATGAAGCTTGCCCTGTGGGGCTCCAGGATGAGACATGAAGTATGAGATAATGTCTACTGGCCAAGACAGGTGGGGATAGAGTTCTAGGCAGTGGGAACAGCAAGGACAGGGCCTTGGAGAAGCACATACTCTGTCTAATAGACAGCTTGGGTAGTTGAACAGTAGGGTGCAAGTGAACAGTGTGGAGAATTCTCTGGGAAGGCTTCACTTGGACTTCCTAGGCGCTGGACCTGCTAGACCTTGAAATTTCCTCTCCCTGATTTCCATGTTGCTTCTACGCTTTGTTTTCTCCCATCTTATATGAAGTTGAATAGTCTCCCTTCCTCAAGTTCATATTCACCTAGAACCTCAGAATGTGACCTTATTTGAAAACAGAGTCTTTGCAGATGTAATTAGTTAAGATGACTACAGTAGTTAGATGGATGAAGTCTTACATGCAGTGATTGGTATTCTTATAAGAAGCCCATATAAAGACATGTGGAAAGATAAGGACCATGTGATAGTAGAAGCAGAGATCAGAGTGATACAGTTCAAGCCAAGGAATGCCAAGGATTGCTGGCAACCACCAAAGCTGGGAAATACTCATGGGAGAAATTATCCCTCAGAAACTCCAAGGAACCTAATGTGCTGGCACCTTGATATCAGATCTCTAGTCTCCTGAACTGAGACAATAAACTTCTGCTGTTATAAGCCACCCAGTTTGTGGTAATGTGTAATGGCAGACTTAGGAAACTAATATACATCTCTTCACTATACCCTCTCAGTCTTCTTAGTTTCCTATTCTGTGCACACCCTTGGTGTAAGCCAAGATTTCTACCCTTTGTTGATATGCCCTCCTTACACTATCTGCTTGGAACCTATTGGCAAACAGCTTTACCCTCCACTTAAGACAAATAGAAACAAAGTGTGGGAGTTAGCTAGATGAATGTGGAAGTCCTCTATTTCAACTTCCACATTCACTTAGTCACCAAATCCCATGGAAAATGCACTCTTTTCTAAAATTATTTCTCAAGAGGAATGAGAAAGCAATACTTTCATGTGATTTTAAAAGGTATAACATGGCCCTGGTTGGGTGGCTCAGTTGGTTGGAGCATTGTCACATAAACCAAAATGTTGTTGGTTTGATCCCAAGTCAGGGAACATATGTAGTTTGCAGATTTAGTCCCCTATTGGGTCATGTACAGAAAGCAACTGATGTTTCTCACACTGATGTTTGTCTCTCTCTCTGTCTTTCTGTCTCTCCCTTCCTTTCTCTCTAGAATCAATAGATATGTCCTTGGTAAGGAATAAAAAAATAAAAATAAAAAGGTATAACATGAAAAGACATACAAACCAATGGAACAGTCTAGATGTTGCAAAACACCTAGACCAAAGCATATATGTAAATTTAGTAAGTGACAAAGATGGTTACTGAGGAAAATATCATGTTAAAAAATAATAGAGACAACTGAATAGCTGGCTCTATCTCATACCATAGAGCAGGATAAATTCCAAATAGATCAGTAATCTAAATGTAAAACAAGTAAGGCATAAAAACACTTGAAGAAAACATAATGAGGATAGGAAAGAATTTCTCATAGCTATAAAACAAATCCCAAAGCAACTATAAAAAATCTGGATAAATTTGATTACATAAAAATAAGGGTGTTTTTCCTTGCAAGGTATTATAAAACATCATAAGCAAAGTCAAAAGGCAAATGACAAATGGAATATACTTGCAACTTATTTGTAGACGAATGACTAACCTTTTTAATATAATGCCTAAAAATCAAAAAGATTAAAATTCAAAACCTGGTAGGAAAATGTATGAAATCACAAATAGACACTTTACAGAAAAAGATATGTAGATGACTTTTAAATATGTAGAAAGATATTGAAATTTACTCAAAATAAGGTGAATGCAAATTAAAACTATACAGAGACATAATTTCTCACCTATCAGTTTGACAATAATTCAAAAGCTTAGCTGCACACTGTGTTGGCAAGATTATAAAGAAACAAGCACTATCATACAACGCTCATGGGAATGCAAAATAAAACAGCTTCTGGTGAAGGAAGCTAGGCAATATCTAACAATAACAATTATGTATTTACCTAGGAAAACCACATCTAAAAAGCTACCTTGAAGGTAAACCACCACAAATGTAAAAGAATGCATGATAATGCTCTTCGTTACAGTCTTATTTACAATGATAACATAATGGAATAATCCAAGTAGCCATTAATAAATCAAATTGTACTACACCTACATGATGAGGGACCGTGTCACCATAATAAATAAATATAAAACCTTTTATAAACTGACATGCAGTGATTTTCGGGACACACTATTAAGTGAAAAAATAACGTGCGTATCGTACATTACCATATAAAAAATAAGGAAACAGAAGAGTATGTGCTCATATGTACATCTGATGATTTTTGCAAAGACAGCAACAATGAAAGGATAAGATAGAGACTAATGAAAATACCTGCTTATGGAGGTGGTGGGAGCAGAGTGGCAGAAAGGAATGAGAATGGCAGTTCCTTAAATATACCTTTTTATATTGTTCTGACTTTTGAACCAAGTAATCCATTAATAAAATGCAGTGAAAAGATTTTTAGAAGCAAACCCTAAAATTGAATATAAACAGGAGGAAATTAATCTCTGTATCAAATTATTATCAAGATTTCTTTCAGTCCCTTTTGACTTTAGCATATGTCTCACTGAGGATTGTATTCACAGCTACTTGAATTATTCTGTTCTGTACTAGACACAGTACCCTGATTGCTCATCCATGATGTCTTTATATTCTAAAGAAAAAAATAGTCTGCAAAAAACTAAATTCTACTTCATAGATTTATGATAGTAATATTAGGATTATAATTCTAAAGACATTTTATATATATTTTAGAGCAGAAGTATCCAACCTTTTGGCATCTCTGGGCCACACTGGAAGAAGAAGAGTTGTCTCGGGCCACACAGTAAATGCATTGTGACACATAATCACAAAATATCTCATAATGTTTTAAGTAATTTATAATTTCGTGTTGGGCTACATTCATAGCCATCCTGAGTTGTATGTGGCCCCTGGGCCATAGGTTGGACACCCCTGTTAGGGTAAAGCAAAAAAGTAAATATGCTAATACTATTAGGAACCAAGATTTTTGGTGTAGTCGTGTAGAATGTGCTTGGTCTTAGAGGATGCCCATTAAAAGTTTTCCAGTGAAATTTCATGATGTATGCAACTTTCTTTCAATGATTCAGAAAAAAGCATGTGAGAAACATAAAGCAAAGGGAGAAAAATATGAGCAATTGCTGAATCTAGTTGAAAGATAAACAAAGATCATTTTATAATTGTATTTTTTCAATTTTTCTAAGTTCAAAAGTTTTTAAGACAAAAATTTTATTTATTTGTTTTTTTCAAGTTTTTATTTATTTATTTTTAGACAGGGGAAGGGAGGGAGAGAAACACCAATGTGTGGTAGAAAACATCAATGTGTGGTTGCCTCTCAAGCGCCCCCTACTGGGGACCTGGCCCACAACTCAGGCATGTGTCCTGACTGGGAATTGAACTAGGGACCCTTTGGTTCGCAGGCCAGCACTCAATACACAGCCACACCAGCCAGGGTTCAAGACAAAAAAATTTAGAACAGTAATATATCTTATTTGGCATTTTATAAAACATATTTTTTTTGCTTTCTAACTCTAATCAGAATACATTATTTGTATTAGTAAAAACAAGCTAGATTTTGCTTCAGTAAGAAGCAGCATCAAAATATCAAGGGCTTAGAAAATCAAAGGCTTATTTCTTGCTTAAGCTATCTACCCATCACAGTCAATACAGAGAGTCCATGCAAGAAGAAAAAGAGAGCTAGGAAGAACCTCTCACATATAATGAGTTGCTTGATTGGAAATGACACACACCATTCATTAATCATATGATTCAACTCACCCCTAACGAGTGTCAGTGTTCAGTAAATATCTGATGAGCAGTATTAACAATTATCACTTTGTTCATATGTTTTATGCCATAGTAAAACTTGATAATGTGGGAAATTAATATAGTGCAGTGATTAAGAGCACAGATTCTATAGCCAAATTACCAATTATAGCTCAATCACTTACCAGCTAATCTTGGGCAAGTTACTTAATTTTTTTGTGTCTCAGTTTCATCTGGTGTAAACATTGGATGTAATAACAGTAACTCAGGAAATATTAGGTGACTTAATATAGTTAAAGCATTTAGAATAGTGGTACAGTAGTATCAACAACGGCATTTATTTCTAGTACGAAACTGAGTATAAAGCATTAAAGAAATTTCTCAATGCCCCTCCCCCCAATTTAAAGATTTACAGTGAAAAGTGAGTTTCTTTCTCACATCTGAGCCTCATCAACCAGTTTTCACCCCAGATAACAACTGTTACCGCTGTGGCATTTATGAATGTATTACCTTTCAGCCCCAAATTTCTCTGCTTGTGACAAAAGGAATGGTTCCTTTGTCTGCTGGTTAACGTTGCCAGTAGAGGGCACTGGAGAAACTCTGAAGGAAAAAAAATGGGCTTCTCTTCCTTGTTCTGGTTAACTTTCTGTCCTTTAATTGCTCCTATGGTGCTGGGTGGGTGTGTGGGAGAACCAGTGATGGGGCTCACCCCAGCAATTTCCATGGGAGCCCCAGTTGGCTTCTCCAGAGCCAGCTCAGTGACACTCCTGTGTGGACCAGACCAGCCACTTTCCCATCAAGTTCAGCAGCACTCTCCAAGGGAGTTTCCTAGTGAATTTCATCAGCATTCCCAGACAGTGATTGATTTCTGCTAGCCTTAAACTCCCGCTTCTCCTGTGGAGGAATTACCAGTCTATCAGCCTTGGCCTGTGACTCCCAGCTTGTCAACTGTGGACCAGCTCTGACATGAGGGAACCCAGCAAATATTACACTATTCAGGGGGCTCCCCCTTCCCCAAGAAATCTGGGTCCAGCCTTGAGGAGCTCTGCCTTCCAAGTTCATGCTTTCCTTGGGTACTCTTCTTCAGCCTTAGGGTATTCATCAGAGTTCTCTTAGTAAATAATTAATTATTATTTATATCAAACCATCACTATGCAAATTTTATTGTGTATTTTTTTTCTCCTGAATGGACCCTGACAGAACACCTTTTTGCCATAATCATCTGGAGATATTCTATGCCAACACAACGTGTGTGTATGCACCTCTTTTGTCACACATGGTGATGTTCTGTGCAGTGCTGGCTTTTCGAACTCAGCCATCACTGCACATCAGCACACATAGATATATTTCATTATAAACAGTTGCCTAGTATTCCATATTCTAGATAGATTCCATATTTATCTAACTAGGTTCCTATTAATGGGGAATTAAATTATTTCCAGTCTTATCTCTCCACAGATACTATAGTAGTATTCTTATTTGATTGGCCCATATGCCCATGTGCAAGCATATCTAATCAGAAAAACTACTTCCTGGAGAAAATTCTACTTTCTTAAATTCCCTCCAAACTGTCTGCATGCCTAGTGCTACCACCATATTGTAGGCATTCTTCACTTAAGAAATTAACTTTTTTTATTAATTAGAATTAAGGAATCATTTTGCATACATTTTAACTGCTCAAAGAACATGTAAAATCAATGAGAAACATATCTCATGGAAGATTGAGACAGGCATGCCCATGCATATATACACACACAGATACTTTCTCTGTACATTCCCAGAATATTAATTTCTTCTTGAGAATTTATTATACCCTTTTAAAAGTTAACAACGTTTCCTCACACTTGTGACAAATTGGCCACTAAAGTAATAATATAAAAACAGATGAAAATATTTTAGTACATTCTGAATTACTCCTAAATGTAACTGAATTCAGCATTTTAATCTTGTAGGAGTTAAATGACCATGTCAGATGCTATCCTCTGATATTTCCACTTCTTTTTTTAGTAGAGTGATATCTCACCTATTGCAGGAGTTACGTTTCAGAGACCCCCCTGCAATAGGTGAAGAGTCCAAAGCATTTCTGAAATTTGTCAAACCAGCCCTTGCTGGCACTAAATGGGGTTAGTCTGGTGGGAGAAAAACTCGACGGTCCTATTTCTGCATCATCGTCCTCGTCTTCATCCTCGTCACCATCATGAACACCCTGCTTTCCACAAAACTATCATAAAGTTTCTTGGCCTTCATCCGGATGGTGTTGGTATCCAGTGAGATATTCTTCTTCCTGCAGTCATTTATCCACAGGGCCAATGCAGACTCCATCCTCACAATGACCTTATTGTGGGAAGTGACCACCCTATTTGCAGTCTTGTTAAAAGTCATTGTTGCCGTAGACCTAATATTCTTCTCGTCTTTCTTTATGTAGTGAACAGTAGATTTATTGATCCCATGATGGTGGCCTACAGCCACGTAACTTTTGCCTTCCTTTAACATGTGGAGAAATTCCACCTTTTCTTGGATCGTAAGCATATTCCTCTGGTGCTTGGGTTCACTGCCAGAGACCTTAGAAGACACAAAATGTTTGGGTGGCATCATAGGGCTTGAAATAAATTCAGACTTTTATGAAAATTTCACAAAAACACAACACTGAAGAGCAACACAACTCTCAGTGATCAGACATCGATGTGAAGTGGACAAGGAGAAATGGTGAACATATGGGCACAGTGCGGGAGAGCAAACAGACCGATGCTATGGTCACTGAGCCAATCAGTGCCCAGGATACAGAACACAGTGCTGTGGTTGGTCGCCTTCTATTCCATCAGCCAATAGTGTGCCGTGTACAGTCTCAAGGTGGCAAACTTGCACAAGCGATAGTGGTGTACTGCATTTCCATTGTGTATAATATGGTATTCAGCGCTGATGAAATACATACTGTATTTTATTTTGATTTAATATTCTTTTAACATATTTGCATTAACATTTTTTATATTTTTATATTGTTTTAAATTTTTTAGGCAAAAATAGTTAAAATCATAACTATTATATAAACACCTATATACCGCAAAATCCCACGATATAGTGAAAACACCACGATAGAGAATTAAATATATATTTTTTAAAAAACCTGAGAGACAGTGAAGCTGCAATAAGTGAACCACAATATAGCGAAGGATGACTGTATGTCTGTTATCTTAATCACCAAAACATCTTTCACTTTTTCTTCCCCTATTCTCTATCCAGAAGACCTAAGTCCTGTTATTATTATTATCCATCCCCCCTTTAAAAATTTTCAAGTACAGTTGACTTCAATACTATTTTAGTTTCAGGTATACAATCCAGTGATTAAACATTTATATAACTTACTAAGTGATCCCCTCGATAAGTCCAGCACCTGCCTGGCACCATAGACAGCTATTACAATATTAGCAACTCTATTCCCTATGCTGTGCTTTACATCCACGTGACTCTTTTGTAACTACCAATTTGTACTTCTTACTCATGTCACATTTTCACCCAGCCCCCAACCCCTCTCTGATCTTCCTCCCTTTTGTGCCAGTGTTTTTTTTTCTTTTATTGGATTTATTGGAGTGACACTGACTAACAGGTTTCAGGTGCTCAGTTCTACAATAGTCAACTGGACACTGTATTCTGTGTTCACTACCCCAAGGTAAGTCTCTGTCCATCACCATTTATCCCTCCTTTAACCTTTTCCACCTCCCCCCAGCAATCACCACATTGTTGTCCATATCCATGAGTTTTTTCTTTATTGTTTTTTTTTACTAATCCCTCCACCCCTTTTTTTGAAGTGAGCTATATTGAGATAAAATTTCTGTACAGTGAAATTCACACTTTGAAGGTACAACTTTTGCAAATGTATACTGCTGTGTAAACACCACCACAATAAAAATACTGTATAAAGTATTTCCATCACTCCAGAAAGTTCTCTGTGGCCCTTTGTGGTCAGCTCTTTCCCCCATCCCAACCTCTGGTAATCACTGACCTGACTTCTAAAACAATAGCTTTGTTTTTCATAATGTCATGTCAATATACATATAGTCTGCTTCTTTCACTTAGTATAAAGCTTTTGAGATTCACTGATGCAGTATCAATTGTTTCTTCTGTTTTCATCACAAAGTATCTCATTTATTAGTTATCCATTCACCAGTTGATGCGTCCAATTTTTGGTGATTATAAACATTTCGGTAAAGTTCTTTGTGTGGACTCATGTTTTCATTTTTCTTTTTTTTACTTAATCTGTATTATATTTTTTCCATTACCATTTAGTCCCCTTATACCTCTCTCCCCACAGTGATCACCACATTGTTGTCCATGTCCATGAGTTCTTTTTCCTATTTGCTCAATCCCTCCATAAGTAAATAAATGAGTGGGATTGCTGGATTGTATTTAACTTTGTAAAAGGTTGCCAAACTGTTTGAGTGGGATTGTATTGAGTGGGATTGTATGGATTGTATTTTACTTTGTAAAAGGTTGCCAAACTGTTTTCCAAAGGAACTGTACCATTTTGCATTCCTACCAGCAACAAATGAGAATTTCTGTTGCTCTACATCCTCACCAGAATTCAGCCTTCTTTATATATAACAGAATTACTACGGGTGTCTCTGGATTGATCTCTTAGTCCCAAACCTTTCACTCTAATCAGTCATTCAAACTGAAACCATGAGACTTGAAATCCTATCCATCCTTAAATGGTTCTGACTTCCTCAGGATAAAGTCCAAACTCTGTGGCCTGACATACACAAGACCTTCTGAACTCCCTCCGCCTAACCACGTCCACTGTGTCCCACTCAGACAGACAGACAGACGATCTGACTGTTCCCAAGCTGCAGAGTGGCCACTATTTCCTAACTCAGTGCTTCTGTGAAGCCCAAAGCAGAGCATCCTGGGGCAAGAAATAGGCGTCCTTTGCCACCCCGCCAGGTAGTAATTGCTCAAAACACGTTTAGAGAATAAATGATGGCATGCAGCTCCTTAGTCCTTCACTGTGAAGAGCTGGAATAAATAAATGGATTCTGGAGGGCTTGAAGTCAGGGGGATGGGAGTAAAAGGTAGACAAGACAAGGGTCTGAGAGGCTATTCCAAATATAGAGTATTCCTTGAGGATCTTTGACTATGAGTAAATTCATATTTACTTTTCTTCCACTCTCTCCGTAGGCAAAACACTAGATGTTTACCATTAGTTGGAGATGGACCTAAAGTCTAGCAGCACTATAAACATTTTGGACCAGAAAATTTTGGGCTAGAGAAAGGATTATAAACACAAAATCAAGGATACTGCATCCCAATGGCCCATTTCTGTTTACACAGCTGTTCTACTGATGCTTTTTAAATATGTTTTCAAGGAAATATGCACTCCCAGTGGGTGCCTGGATTGAACCATGACCAACACTTTATGCCCACGATCAGTGGAGGAAATCACAATTCACCCACTGAACTCCCTGGCTGAAACTTCTCTCTGAATACCCAGAGAGAAGTGGGTATTCAAACTTATGCTGCGTTCAAACTTTTATCTTCGTGGCAAATATTTTGATAAACTTCTTTCAGGTACTCCCTTCTTTTCCACTTCCCATCACCTGTGAGATTAGTTTCAGGGTTGTATATTAACTCTGATTTCAAAGTGACTCAGAGACTGCACACCAAGACTATTTTAGGTGGAGTGTTTCCTCCTGAGTCACCTTGTCCCCTGGTAGCAGGCATCCTGCGGATTTCCTCAGCTCTGCTGTTGGGAATGGGAAGCCAAGGGCAAGAGCAGCCAGTAAGTACAGAAACCCAGTGACTCTTCCTGGTTCCTGGAGGAGCAGCAAGAAAACCCTGATTTAGTAAGAATTCTTTGGCAAGAAAACTAGGAGCTTACTGGAGACAAATGGTTTTGGGAATGCTTTTTATGAGTACAAGTATTTTTTTTCAGGAGGCAGATTTAAAAAGAGTTTTCTTAGGAATAAAATTAAGCAAAATTTTTAGTTGTCCGGGACTACTTCATTAGATGTTCTTGTAAATGAGATAACCAAAGAAAAGGAAATTACTCAATTCCCTTTTCACAATTTTATCAAGTTTTCCAGCTTGTCATCTCCTCTTTGTTCTCTTTTGTCACACTTACTAACAGTCTTCCAAATGTCAGGTCTTCAAATCTACCTGTGACATAAAAACATCACCACAGGGCTTTGACCAAGACTGGGGAGTACTAACCACACATGCCGCCCTTGCCTGAGCCCATCCTCGCAGCAGACTTCAGTAATCTATCTAAATAGCAGAGCTGTATATCTCTCCCCCTGAAACCAATGTGTCTTCAAAATAACGTTGTGGGCAGTCACTTCCAAGGAATCAGCATATCCACATTTAAAACTTATTTGCAATGAAGAAGAGAGAGGGTTAATGCATAAAAGTATATCAGGCCATGGTGAACATGGTGGAAGAGCCCAAAGAATATGAAAGTTTGGGGCATAACTTCTAGTTTCTGGGCAAGTTTTAAATTTTTTTCTTAGATCTATTTTTTTTTCTCATTCAAAATGGAGTTAATAATGCCTTCATGATAGTTTTATGTGGGAACACTTTTTGTTTGTTTTTAACATATGTGAAAGCTTCTAGCACAATGCATAGCAGAAAGGTGTCAGTTTATCACAACTATGTTGAAAGAAGCCCTGATTGGAAGTGACGGCTCACCTCACTGACACTGAAATTTCCTGGAAGCTACAAGTTAATACATTAATCATTAAAACAAGATGGGAAATGCTCAGTGATTTCACTCTCCATGAACTTTAACACAAGGTATTCTTAGTTACTCCTCTCCAAAGACCAAACTATTGGCAATTACAACTTTCATAAAATCTCAACTAAACACTCTTAGAACCTTGCAACTATGTTGGCAAAACACACTGTGTTTGGGTTTCTTGTTATCCTCTTCAAAGATCATCAGGATCGTCCTGTTCTCCCCTTCTCCTCATCTGTTAGAATTTCTATGACAAGAAATTTCAACATGAGGAATACTGAAAGCCAAATCAAACATTTTCAGCATTTTAAACAACTTTGCTTAAAAGTTGATGTGGGAGGAGGTGGTTGAGTATTTGCTGAAGAGATTCCAAATTTCTCTGCTGGAGTATATTACTGTTATCTCTCACTTTCAGTTCACTCCATCTTGAGGTTACTTTCTTTCATTCCTTGAAGAGTTCAACACCTGGCTCTCTCAGGTGTAGTCATTCTCTCTGAAACTACCATTGTCATGCTTGTTGATTTTAACATTCATTCGAAGTAGTCATCCCAATACCCAGCCGCCCTGTCAGTTCCTTTCTTCTAATCTTCTTGCCTTCCATCCTACCTCAGCCAGTCACATCCATGGTATCAGCCTGCTAGGACTACCAAAACCAATACTGCAGAGTAGGTGTTTTAAACAATAGAAATTTATTTCGCACAGTAATGGAAGCTATAAATCCAAGTTCAAGATGTCAGCAGGTTTGGTTTCTCTTAAGACTTCTCTTCTTGGCCCGCTGATGGCCACCTTCTCTTTGTGTCCTCCTATATGGTCTTTTCTCTGTGCACATGTGCCCCTGGTAGCTCCCCATACATTCACACTTGTTTTTGTTTTTCATTGCTTTTAGGGAGAAGAAGTGAGAGAGAGAAAGAGAAAAAGAGAGAGAGAAACATGGATTGGTTACCTCCCATATGCGTCCCAACTGGGGACCAAACCTGTAACCCAGGTAGGTGCCCTGACCAGGAGTCAAACCCACAACCTTTTGGTATGTGGGGTGATTCTCCAACCAACTGAGCCACACAGCCAGGGCTCAAATTTGTTCTTATAAGGACACAGTCAGGTTTGATTAGGTCCCACCCTAACAGCCTCATTTTACCTTAATCACTCCTTTAAAAGCTCTGTCTCCAAATATAGTCATATTCTGAAGTTATGGGAATTAGGGTCTCAACATATGAATTTTGAGAACACAGTTCGGCCCATAACACACCTTTGGACTTGATTGTCATCAATTCATAAATGATCTTAATCTCAGATTCTAGGATCCCACTTCTTAATCACTGAATTTTATCTTTCCAGTTCTTTCTCTCTCTACTACATATAATCTGCAAATCCAACCCCTTTTTTACTGTTCCTCAGGTTCTCTCATATTCTCACTCAGATTAAGTCCTGCTGTCTGTCATTATAATCACTCTCTTAAATAAACTCTTGATTCCTTCATCCCTCTCTCTTCATGAAATTTGCCTGGCAAAGTCCCAATCCTGGCTAATTCCAGCCTTCTCACTACTCTGCTCACACCTCTGCCGCTGAACTTCACTAGGGAGAACACTTCACTATACTTCCCAGTCTCACTATAAATTCATGACCTCAAGTGGGCCCTCAGTGCTTGTTAGCCATCCTGCCACATTTCTTAGGCAACTGTTTCATACCTTCTTTTCTCTCTCTAAATTTCTAAAATCCTCTCCCCGTCTTTTTTCTCTCTCTGCTGATAAACTTTTGTTCTATTTCACTGAGCAAGCAGAGCAAACAGAAGTTCCCACTACCTCCAACCCCATATGCTCTGTCTTCCCTTCTGTTACTAGGACTGAACTGCCTATGCTGCTAAGACCAGCCAGCTCCCCCATCTGTACACATACTCCCGCTCAGCCCCTCCTCATTTACTCAGGGACACTCACTGCTCGAGCCATTCTCCTCTCTCTGTCTTGGATTGTCAATCCCCACCTTCCTGCCCCACAGCCCAACAAAAACATTGCTATCAGTATACAAACATGCTATGTTTCCCATTAAACTTCTCCCTTGACTCCCACTTTCCCTCCAGCAAATTCCTCTGCTCTCTTTTATAGCAAAACTCTCCAAAAACATTACTCCTTTCTGTCTTAGATTTCTCTCTTCCCTTTCCCTTGTGAACCCATTAGCCTCTCATGTCTGTCTCACCACTACAGCTCCTCTTATTAAGGTCATTGGCTTGCTTCACACTGTAAATCCAGTAGCCAATTCTCAGCCTTTCCACATGATCTGCTCAATAGGCAGTGCTTGCCTCAGTGGATCACTTCTCCCTCAACTACAGACTCGACTTCCAGGATAAACTCCTGGTTTTTCTTCCTACTCAGAGGCCACTTCTTAGCCCCCTCATTTCCCCAAACTCAACTCACTGGACTGCCTACGATTTAGTCTTCAGAGCACTTTTCTCTCTGTACTCACTCCCATAGTGTTTCCTGGCTTTAAATGCCATTTGTACGCTGGCAACTCTCATGTACTCCTCCCCAGACCGCTTCCTTGAACTTCATATTTGTGTATACAAATGCTTAACTGGAATGGCCATTTGGATTTCTGATGTGTTATCTCAAAACTGAGGATGCCTGAAACTGACCATCTCACCCCCCTTCTCAAACCTGCTCAACCTGCTCCTTCGCTCATTTCAGTTAATGATGACTTCATTTCCCCATTTGCTCAGGTCCCAAACTACATAGCCATCTTTGACTCCTCTCCTCTTACATTCAGTCTGATCTGTCACCACATACTTGGCTCTAACTTCAAAATATATACACAATGCAGCCTTTTCTTGCCACCTCTGCTACTGCCTTGAGGTCTGATCTCTTATCTTCCATGATAAGACTGGATTATGGAAATGGCTTCCAAACTAATCTCCCTTCTTTCACACCTACCCTTTACAACCTATTCAAAGCACAGCAGCCAGAATGAACCTTTTAGCATATCCCGTCATTTTTCTACTCAAAACTAACCTGAGATATTACTGTTCTTCCCCTCTCACACTTGGCTCCAGCCACAGTGGCCTCCCTGCTGTGGCTTACTTCTACCTCCGGCTGTTGGCACACTTGCTCCTCTCTCTGCTGTAATGCTTTCCCTCAGGTTCCCTGCATCGCTCACACCCTCCACTTCCTCCAGATCTTTGCTCTCTTCACCTTCTCAGTAAGGTCTTCCCTAACCACCCTGTTTGAAATAACATCCATATCTTTATTCTCTGGCACTCTTGGTTGTCCTATTTTAGCCACACTTATCACTACCTGGTAAGCTATATGCTTTACTTATGTACTTTTTTATTGTTAGTCTTCTCTATAGTAGACTATAAACCCATGAGGGCCAGGATTTTGGACTGTCTTATTCAGTGTTCGCTCCTCAGCTCTAAGAACAGTGCCTGGCACATAAGAGACACTCAATAAATATTCAGCCAAAAATATTATTGCTCTCCCTATCTTTCCAAGGGATCTAGTAAATATAATTGTAGGTTGCTTCTATGTCCTTAGGGAAAAAATTTTAGTGATGAGACTTTGATGATGCACTTTGCTTAAAAACACTAAAGGAAAAATTTTCCTTTCATCAGGGGATGCCAAGAAACCTCTTTGGAACCTGTCAGAGTGTAAGATTGCTAGTTTCTAGGTTTGTTTGGTTTGAATCTAAAAGTGGCTCCAAGCATCTCAATTTTTAAAATAAGTATAAATATAATACACCTTAAAAGTATTTACATGAAAATATTTTTTATTCTTTTGAATTAAAAGTATGTGTGTTATATAGTATCAATATTTTTGGAGGACAATAACAAATTAAATATAAATATTTCTGGGATCAAGCTTTTAAGAGTTATTGATACAGAACTCATTGGGTCTGAGAGGAATAATGAGAAGACTTTACTTCTAATCTCTGTACTCTTTTGATTATTATATTCCTATAATTGCTCCTTTTTAAAAAAAATTTAATTCTTACCCGAGGACACTCCCATTAATTTTAGAGAGAGGGGAAGGGAGGAAGGGGTAGAGAGAGGGAAAAAGAAACATCAATGTGAGAGAGAAATAGTGATCAGTTGCCTCTTTTATGCCCTGACCAGGGATCAAACCTGTAGCCTAGGTATGTGCCCTGACCAGTAATTGAACCCACAATCTTTCAGTATATGGGACAATGCTTCCAACTGACTGAGCCACAATAGCCAGGGCTATAACTGCTCTTTTTGTTATTAATAATGACTCCCATTCATTGCCAACTTTTTTATATCACCTGACACTGCATAATAATCTCATTTAATTGCACAGATAATGTCATTTAATTCTCACAGCATCCTTGTGGGGGAGGTGCCATGTTTTATTCCCATTTCACAGCTGAGACAGCTGAGACTTAAGAAAGTTAAGTCAGCCCTGGCTGGCATAGCTCAGTGGATTGAGCATGGACTGTGAACCAGGCATCGCAGGTTCGATTCCCAGTCAGGGCACATGCCTAGGTTGCAGGCCATGTCCCCCAGCAACCGCACATTGATGTTTCTCTCTCTCTCTCTCTGTCTCCCTCCCTTCCCTCTCTAAAAATAAATAAATAAAATCTTTAAAAAAATAAAAAAAAAAAGAAAAGAAAGTTAAGTCAAGCACAGTCCGAGATTCTGACATTACTGAAAAGGCTGGCAATGAGGTCGGGCGATCTTTGAATTCTTTACCATCACTGCCTACATCATCTCCAACACGTTGATGCTGAGATTCCTTCTGTTAATCCACTTCTCACACCATCATAATTAAAGGAGATCTTTAAACTAAATTTAGGGCAATGATTTAGAAGGAAGAATTTTTAAATCCTTGTTTTAAATTTATTACTCATAAAGTCTTTTTTTAAAAGCTTTTTTTTACCCAACTTCTTTCATTTCCTAAGAAGTAGGAAAGATAAGAATTCATTCCTGTTATTATTTTTCAGAGAGGTAGAGAAAATAGACATGAACTCCTGGAAGGAAAGCTGTGCTGTTGTTGTAACAATAAACTCAGCCACTGTGATGTCTTGTTTTTCTCAACCACCAGCCTGGCTGTCTCTTTCTTTGTTTGTCCTTTTTGTGCCCCCTGCAGTTTAAACAATGCACGGTGAAGAGGGAGTCCAAAATGAAGAACACTGAAAACAAGACAGATATATACAGGCAGGCTATTTGAGCAAACATGCCACATATTATACTCTAGTATAAGTTCTCTTGGTAGATTTTCTTGAACCCCCTTCCACTGTTACATGAAATTTGCCAGACTCAGTGCCAACCCCAACCCCAACTTCCTTCTTATAACATGCTCAGGGTTAAGTTTGTACCACTCTAATCCAGAGGAAAATGACTTATTTTAAAAGCAGTGAGAACACTGCATTCCTTTGGCACAGGATGAAGAGCAGCTCAGCTCTTCAGTTGTAGATCATTGTCCATTGTTCTCCAAACAGTCGACCACTATTTCACACCGAGAGATTGTGGGCTGCAGTTCCGAGTCTCGGGCTCCTCATGAATGTGAAGTAAAGGTCTCTGACCCAGAAAGTGGTAGGTAATTTTTTTTAAAAAAGACAGGTAGGATGAAAAACAGGCTTAATGTAATTTTACACTCTTGAAATCTGCAGGTTCTGAGCAGAGTAAAATGGGGTCTCGGAAATGTGGAAGCTGCCTAAGTGGTCTGCTGATTCCTCTTGCACTCTGGAGTATAATTGTGAATATATTATTGTATTTTCCAAATGGGCAAACCTCCTATGCATCCAGCAATAAACTCTCCAACTACGTGTGGTATTTCGAAGGAATCTGTTTCTCAGGTATCATGGTAAGTGTGACTTTACAGACTTGTGATCACAAAAAGAAGAGTTTTTAACTAACAATTTTTTTGTCCCTAATAAAAAAATAATAATAAAATTATTCCACTAATTCTGGGTGTGAGATTTGGAAGATGAGTGGGGATAGACAGACAAGCAGTCCCTTAGGACTTGGAAAGTAGTTTTGTTTTTTAGTAAGCTGCTTGTTTATGTAGCTTTGGCAATGCAGGAAATTAGTCCTAATAAAAGCTCGTGAGACTCTTTCTTGCCCGTAGAAATATTATGTCCTCATGAACTCTGTGTCAATTTAAGTTATTTAATCTGCAGTGGCATTGCTCTTTTCCAGAACAGGTTTTCTACCTGCACTCATGATTTCTCTAGCTTTGTATTAAGACACCATGGGAAAAATGGAGACTTGGAGACTCAGACAAATTTGCATTGAAAACTAAGCTCTGTCATTTTTGCCATGAGACCTCGAGCAAGTGTCTCAGTGTCTCTGAGCCTCAGTGTCTTCATTTGGAAAGTGGGAATAACAACATTTACTTCTTGGAGAATTGTGGAGATTAAATAAAATCTCACGGATGAATCACTCATTACAGAGACTGGCTTCTAGTAGGTAGCCAGTGACTATTGTGATTATAAATACTTATTGAAGGATAGGTCATATCATCATTAAATAGTACAACATTATACCCCTAATAATGGTGGTATTTTTGAGAGTTAAATCAAATTGTGCACAGTAAGAATCCATTAATTTTTTCCTGATGACTTTTCTTTAAAAAATAATAATAAATCATCAGGTATTGTGCTATGCTCTGGATATGTAAAATAAATCAAGAGCAGATTTTAAAAAAAGTAAATCATGTTGGCAACTCAGAGGAAAAGACACTTTTCCTGGTCATATTATTGCAAAAAAAACAACACATTGTACACTGTAAGCTTACTATGCCACCAGTAACTAAAAGAAAACTTATCATAATCTATTTGTATATCTTTGTGAGTGGTTTAATTATTATATTTGAATAGTTATGTTGGAAAACAGTTTTCATTTTGTTACTATTTGCATATTAAATTAGTAAACTTTAAAATATTAATGCCCAAAGCTATTGAAGCTGCTATGTGATAGGTACGTAACAAATTGTGGTCATGGTTCCATAAATAAATGCAAACTTTTGGAGAAGATTATTGAATGATACTTTAAGAGCTACAAAAATGCTCTGCCTTCTGAGTCAGTAATCCTAAATCTGATCATTCATTCTAAAGAAATAATCCAAAATGAGGAAAGAGATGTATACACAGATGTTTGTGGCAGCATTATGATGGTATTATAATGGTAAATAATTAGAAGCATCGTGGCATAGAAGTAGCCCAATAAACTGTGTTACATTCACTTTATATGATGATGAGAAATGTAATGATGAAGATCTAATAACATGGAAAATAAACATAATTCTGTAAGTGGGAAAAAAGTTACAACAAAATTGTGAATGTATTATGATTGCAACTATGTGAAATACACACAGGTGGGAAAACACTGGGATATATACATAAAAACAAACGAGGGTAGTGGAATTGTGGGTACCTTTCCTCCCTTATTTGTGAGTCCCCTGTATTGCAGTTATATTTTACAACAAAAAAAGGAAGCAGTTTCTCTTTCAACACAGGTGATGCCTGTGTTTTTCTTTTGGCACAGGACTCCAGGACCGGGGTTTTATTTCTACCAATATTATAATGAAACCTGTTGCTGTGTCTGGTTTACTGTGCCTTATCTCATTGTCTCCCTCAATATGTAATTGTAGTAAATGGATGAGTTGCAAGGCATGATTGGGTTAAAATCTATTAAAATCACTGATAACTAATGGTTTTGAAAAGAGGGGAATATAGGAGTCTTTTCCTCATATTTATATAAATTTAAAACTGGGGTAAGTAACTCCTCTCTATTTTTAATTGTCTAAGATCTTTGAAAAATATTATTGTTACTGCATCAAATCCTTTTAAGAGAAAACAGAGAATTATAGATAAATAATTAAACTGATTGATAAATCAATAATGACTGAAGGAATTTGGAAACTGAACATGTTGACTACAAACAGTAAAAAGACAATGAACTTAGCTTCAAGATTTGGTATGTAACAGGGGGAGTGAAGGATAGCTGGAGAATTTGCCAGAAGCAGTATATGCTCCTTAACTGCCCCATACAAAATCAATTATAAAAATCAAGGAATTCCAGTCTTTCCACAACAAAAATACAACCCTTTGCCTAAGGTACCAAAAAAAAAAGGTGTTGGGGTAGGGGGTGTAAAATACATTGACTTCTTCCAGTTTATTGGCTTGAGTGCATGGGAGAATTGACTTACTTTACTTTTGAATTAAGAGCTACAGTTTCAGATTTACCATGTCTCTCACCTCCAATCCCAGACAGCAGTAAATGGAAAGAGGCTGGCAAACTACAAAGTCTGTGAATGGCTTTCCCTTGTCTTGTACAACTGGGTCAATGAGAAAGACAGGTTAGCTGCCCAGATGGCATTCCCGTGTCCATACCATTTAGTCCTCTTCAACTGTTAGCTTTTGATGACTGAGCAATGACAATAATAGCTAACATATATCAATCACTTACTATGGATCAAGCACTATGTTCAAAATTTAACATACATTACTTCATAATACCCTAACAACACCATTTATTTAGGAAGGACTTTGGAGTTTATGGTTAGAAGTCAGCACAGCTGGGATTCTTCCCCAGATCTACCCAACCCAGAATCTGCTCTGAATCGTGCCATGTTTATAAGCATGCCTGGAAACTAGTCTCTCATTTCTGATCTTTTTTCTCTTCCCTACTGCAGATGCTTATAGTTGCAGCAGTTCTTCTTGTTCTGGAGAGTGATAACAACTATAAATGTTGCAGGAGTGAAAACTGTGGCAAAAAATACATGGTAAGAGCAATAGTTTTTTTGAAGATGGTTGAGGGGGCTTTGGCTTTTTTCCCTCTTACTTAGAAACACAAAAATATTAATATTATGCTACCCTCATCATGATCTTTTTAGTACAGAGCCCAAGAGTTTACTCCAAAAATAATCTTCCATTTTGTTTACAGTCTTTCCTTCACCTTTGTTCTGCTGTTGTTCTTCCAGAAATTCAGGGTTTAAAGGCACACAAAATTAAAAAATAATACTACATATTTCTAACTGGGTTTCTGTAATTTTTCTTCTTCTTAACAACTTATCCATTAAAAAAGTACAATTCCATGAATTTCGACAGTGCATACACCCATGAAGCCACCATCACAATCAAGACAGAACATTTTCATCACTCCCAAAAGACTAATATTTGATCTACTTTTTGTCCTTATAGATTGATTTATATTTTGTATCAATAGAATCATACAGTATTTGTCTTTTATATCTGGCTTCCTTCATTCAGTGTGATTTTGGATTCATCTGTGTTGTTGGTAATAGGCGATGTACATTTCTAAATTAGAACCATAAAATAATTAAAATAGAATTAATAGAAAATAACGTAGTCAGATTTTCTAAGCCTCTGCTGAACCAGCATGAGCTAGGCTGCTACATTTCCATCAGTGTTCATCTCCTCATCATCATTGTCATTGCTCATTCATATTTGCATAGCATCTCACAACTTACACTTATCCAGTGAATTAGATCATTCTTACTCCTATTTTATAAATGAGGCCCCCATGGCTCAAAGAGAGCATGTGATTTATTAACGAGGAGGAGATTTTCCAGAGGTCTGGTAGGCATTCTTTGCAGCAGTGGTTTCACACTTAGGCTGCACATTGCAATCGTGCAGGCGTTTGCAGGTAGAATCCCAGCCCCAGAGTGGTTTCTGAGGTACAACCAGATTTTAATGCATAGCCATGATGCTTTTTTAACTGATGCCTTTGTAAGATTAAATTAGTTGCTCAATTTAGCACCATGCCCTTGGTGAAAAATTGAAAAATTAAATACATTCATGCATGTGTGCATGCACGTGCATGTATTTTCTTAACCAATGAACTCAAATATATACTCCCAGTAGCTACTGGTAGTATACTTATGGAAGAGCTTTCAGAATTGTCTAGGTGAAGGAATGGATTCAGGTAAATTTAAGCTATGAAATTCAAGACATTCCTAGAAAACAAGTGTATGTGCCAATACAAAATCAATGTGTGCAATTTGCCTTAACTCAGTATTAGCATCTCCAGCACAAATGGATGCTATAAATAGGCTGGAGTCTGAATAGGGTCTTATAATCATCAGTGAGTGAGATGATTGTCATCTGAATGGGAAAGCAGGAGGAAGGGAGAGAGGCTTCCCCGGATTCCCAGCTTGGCCCTTTCAAGGTAGGCTCTAGAATAGAAGGCCCAACTCCTATTTCCTAAGAGCCAACTATCTGATGGAAAAGAGTGGTTGGTAGGCATTACAGCAAAATGTCCATTTAAGGAGAAAAAGGAGCTGCTACTCTAGTCCAGCCAATTCTTACCATGACAAAATTTGGCAATGATTCTGTTTTTAATAAAAGTAGAAATATGAATTTTTACCTAAAACCTCTCAACTATAAAATGTTAGCAATGAATTCTCATTTAAATTAAATAAAGCAGACCTCTCAGACCAAATCTGAGTCTGTATCAGTTTGTAACTTTTGAAGCTCCACAATGGATATTAAAGTCACCCAAGATTCACTTTTTAGGGGTTAAAGTTGTTCTTGACCTTCTTAAAGGTCCCTGGCTGGGTCTGAAAAATTAAACCAGCATGAGAGATTAACAAGAAAAAAGGCATACACATTTTATTAAATTTTTACACGTACATGGTATTTTTCATAAGATAATAAAGACCTAAAGAAATAGCTGGAGCATCAGGCTTTTATATCACCCAAGGACATTTTTTGTTGTTGCTTTTTAGAGAAGGAGAGAGGGAGAGAGAAAGAGAGAGAGAGAAATACCAATGCAAGAGAAAATATCAACTGCTTGCTTTCTGTAGATGCCATAACAGGGATCAAACCACCCATGACACTTTGGTTACAGGATGACACTGTACCCAACTGAGCTACACTGGCCACCTTTTTAAGAAATCCTCACATGAGGACATGTTTCCACTGATTTTAGAGAGAGAGAAAGGGAGGGAGGGAGGGGAGAGAGAGAAACATCAACATGAGAAAGAAACATCAATGTGAGAGGGAAACGTCATTTACCGTTTTTATCCATCCCAACAGAGGATTGGGGGGAAGCTCCAGCCAACTGAGCCATCCAGCCAGGGTTATACCTTTTAGATAAAGAAACAAATATGTAAAGAATTGGCAAGGCAGAAGGGCTTGGACTAGAAAATGGTTAAAAAGTATGTAAGAAGATAAGGGTTAGTTTAATAAGGCTTATTTATACAGATTTCTCAGTCCAAAGTCCCTGTCTCTGGTAATATGAATGTCTTCCTTCCTCCTGACACAGGGAGGGTACCTTTCACATGGGAATTATATGATTTGTTTCAGGAAAGCAAGTTCTAAGGTGTAGGGGAGCATTGGCCAGAGTGACCTTCCTGCTTCTGCCACTATTTCACACTTCTTCAACTTAAAATATTCAACTTTCCAAAATGCCATATTTGGGGGTACCATTTCCTGAATCCCATCTGAAACTTCCCCTAAGAGGTCTCATAGTCCACAAACTCAGTAAATTTTCCCATTACACATTGAAGCAGCATCTCAGTCTGGGGCATTTCTATGGAAGAGCAAAGGTTAATGGTTAGAGCAAACTATAAGCTCTGTTTTTAAGTCCAGAGAGCAGTCAATTAAGAAGATTTTTACATGTTGGACTCCAAGCATCTTCAGATAGAATAGTGGCAGGCAATAGTAATCTGACAGATTTTCTTGGTTTATAGTTGAATGTCCCTGGGAAGTTATCAGGTGTCCTGGTAAAATAACTGAATAACACACACAACAACAGGCATGAATAAAAGTCAGGATGGGATAAAACTGGGAGCTTTAATTTGTGGAGTTGTATCCAGATTTTGGAGGAAACTACAAAAACTTAGCATTCTAGTTTACAGGTTGATAACCAAACCTCAAAAATAATGAACGGGACCAGCATATGATCTCTGCAAGGGGTTGTTTATAGTTTTCTACTAAAACATTTTTAATAATCACCCCCATTTCTATCAGAGATAATCAAAGTAAGACTAATTTCTCTGCAAAACAGCCCTAAACATGTTCCCAATTTTATCCCATCCTGACTTTGAATCAGTGAGAACTAAAACTGCACTTTCCTGAAGTCCTACAAGCTAAAGTTGGACAACTTGATATAAACTGATATAAACATCAAAGAAATCACCACAATAGTCTCATTAAATTTGACCTTGTTATTTTGTAAGTGCAGCAAGAATAGTGATTATTATGTAGGCTCTTTTAAATTTTGCTTACTGAACCTTTTCATAACTCAGATTAGACTTAAAAGTCTCTCAGAGCTAAGAAGCCAGCCAAGGACTTGCCATTTGACTTTGCCTGCAATACCTATAGATTTAGGTTAATTTCTTTCTCCTTGAAGTCTCCGAAATATCCTGAGCTTCCTGGACTTATCAGGAAGTGACCTTCCTTACTCACCTGGTAAGTAAAGCTGCTGGGAAGCCTGTAAGCAAGGTACCAGGCTAGTTTTTCCAAGGGTCTTCATTTGGCTCCATAAAGTCAAACTTAGTTTCTTAAAGCTGTCTGGAAATATTTGATGCTAAACATATTCTTAAATAGGGCATTCCAGTCAAAGGCTTTGTAATATATCCAGTGTTTCCAGTTGTGTCCCTTATAAGGAGAACAGATACTTATCGAACTTCTGTAAATAACTATATTGCCATGCAAATAAAAAAAAATCACTAAGAGTTTCCTAATTCTGGAGGAATCAAGTTGGAGAAAAGTAATTATTGCACCTTTATTCACAAAGTTATACTTTACCAAATTGCTGTATGTCTTAGATAGCTTAAGAAAAAATCTGGAAAACCAAATATTAAGAATCCAGCAATGGTTTTTTAAAGTTTTTTTTATTGTATTTTTCCATTACCATTTATTCCCCTTATACCCTCCTCCTCCCCACAATTACCACTGTTGTCCATGTACATGAGTCCTTTTTCCATTTTGCCTAATCTCTCCAACCCTTAACTTCTCACCCCCAATAGGTTCATCCTTTTCTCTTATCTGTGAGTTTGTCTCTATTTTGCTTGTTAGTTCATGTTGTTCATTAGATTCCACATATAAGTGAAACCATATGGTACTTGTCCTCTATGACTGACTTATTTCACTTAGCAAAATGCTCTCCAAGTCTATCACATGCTGTCACAAATGATATAATTTTCATCTTTTTTTTTTTACAGTTGAGTAATATTTCATTGTATAGAAGTCCCATAGTTGTTTTATGCACTCATATACTGATGGACATTGGGCTGCTTCCATATTTTGGTGATTGTAAATAATGCTGCAATGAACATAGTGGTGTTTATGTTGTTTCAGATTAGTGTTTTGTTTCTTTGGATATATTACCAGAAATGGGATCACTGAGTCAAAATGCAGTTCTATTTTAAATTTTTTGAGGTATCTCCATACAGCTTTCCACATTGGTGAAACCAATCTGCATTCCCACCAACAATGCAAAACAGTTCCCCATTCTCCACATCCTTGCCAGAGGATGTTGTTTGTTAATTTATTGATGATAGCCATTCTGACTAGTGTGAGGTGATATCTCATTGTGGTTTTAATTGACATTTCTCTGATGATTAGTGACATTGAGCATCTTTTCATATGTCTATGGCCATCTGTATGTCCTCTTTGGAGACATGTCTATTCAGGTCCTTTGCCCATTTTTTAATTGAATAATTTGTTTTTATAGTGTTGAGTTTTATAAGTTTTTTAATAAATTTTGGATATTAACCCCTTATCAGATGTATCAGCAAAAATGTTCTCCCATTCTATGGGTTGTCTATTTATTTTGTCAATGGTTTCCTTTGCTATGCAAAAACTTTTTAGTTTGCTATGGTCCTATTTGTTTAGTCTTTCTTTTGTTTCCTTTGTTTGAGGAGATATATCAGATAAAATATTGTTACAAACAATGTCTGAGATTTTACTGCTTATGTTTTCTTTTGGGATTTTTATGGGTTTTGGTCTAAGATTTAAGTCTTTCCTCCATTTTGAATTTATTCTTCTTTTTTTTTAAAGATTTTATTTATTTATCTCTAGAGAGGGAAGGGAGAGAGAAAGAGAGAGAGAGAAATGTCAATGTGCGGTTGCTGGGGGCCGTGGCCTGCAACCCAGGCATGTGCCCTGACTGGGAATCGAACCTGCGATGCTTTGGTTCACAGTCCATGCTCAATCCACTGAGCTACGCCAGCCAGGGTTGAATTTATTCTTATGTGTGACATAGGAAGGTAGTCTAGTTTCATTTTTCTATATGTGTCTGTCCAGTTTTCCCAACACCATTTATTGTATAAACTATCTTTGACCCATTATAGGTGCTTGCTTCCTCTGTCAAATATTAATTGACTGTAAAGGTGTGAATTTATTTATGGGTTATTTATTCTGTTTCATTGATCTATGTGTCTCTTTCTATGCCAGTACCATGATGTTTTGATTAGTTAGTATAGTTTGATATTAGGTAACATGATTCCTCCAACTTTGTTCCCCTTTCTCAAAATCACTATTGCTATTCAGGGCCTTTTTTCATTCCACATAAACTTTTGAAATATTTATTCTAGTTCTGTGAAACATGTCATTGGAATCTTGATAGGAATCACATTGACTTTATAGATTGCTTTGGGTAGTAAGAACATTTTAATGATGTCAATTCTTCCTATCCATGAACATGGCAGTATGTGCTTCCACTTATTTGTATCTTCAACTTCTTTCTTCAGTGTCTTATAAATTTCTGAGTACAGTTATTTTACATCCTTGGTTAAATTTGTTCCTATGTGCATCATTTTTTTGAATCAATTATGAATGGGATTGCTCTTTTAATTTCCCTTTCTGTTAATTTGTTATTGGCATATAAAAATGAAACTGATTTGTGAATATTAATTTTCTATCCTGCTACTTTGCTGAACTCATTTAACAGTTCCAGTATATTCTTAGTGGAATCTTTGGGGTTCTCTTTGTACAGTATCATTTCATCGACAAATAAAGACAGTTTTACTTCTTCCTTTCCAATTTGGATGCATTTTACTTATTCTTATCTTATTGCAATGGCTAGGACTTCCAGTACTATGTTGACTAAGACAAGTGAAAGTGAACATCCCTGTCTTGTTCTGATCTTAAGGGGAATGTCTATAGTTTTTGTCTGTTGAATATGATGCTGGCAGCATATGGCCTTTATTATGTTTAGGTATGTTCCCTCTATTCTAACTTTGCTAACCAACCAATGGTGCTAGATTTTATCAAAAGGTTGTTTTGCATCTCATATGATCATGTGGTTTTTATCCTTCATTTTGTTTATGTGGTATATCACATTTATAGATTTGCAAATGTTGTACCAATATTGCATTCCTGTAATAAATCCCACTTGATCATGATATATGATCTTTTTGATGTATTGCTATATTTGGTTTGCTAATACTTTGTTGAGGATTTTAGCATCTATGTTCATCAGAGATTTGGCCTATAATTTTTTTGTAATGTCTTTATGGTTTTGGAATTAGGATAATGCTGTTCTCTTAAAATGAACTTGGGAGTCTTCCCTCCTCTTGCATTTTTGGAATAGTTGAGAAGGAGAGGTGTTCTTCTGAGAAGGTTTGGTAAAATTTACCTCTGAAGCCATCCATCCCAAGGATTTTGTTTATTGGGAGTTTTTTTTTAATGCTGTTTCTATTTTACTAGGTATAATCTGTCTATTCAGATGTTTTGCTTTTAGGTAGAATTTATCATTTTATAATCTTAAACATCTAGTAGAGGTAACTTTGACTAGTAAACTAGGTAGAAAAAATTCTGTCTCCATTATATTTAAAACTGACCATTCTAAAGTCATGTCTGCTTTTTTTTCTCAACAATCTTAAAACTAGCTTTATTTACCAAAGATTATTCCAAACTACACGAACTTTAAAAACAAGCATTTTGTTAGCTCTCATACTTCTGAGAATTTTAGGAATGCTTAATTCATATGTGAGTTCATTTATTTCCAAACAAATTTGAATAGAACTCCTTTGAATGATTTTATAAGTAATTTAATAATACCATACAAAGTTAGAAAAATATCACACATACCTAACATATTCTTAAAAAAATAAACTGGGGTATTTAAAGTTGTTTTAGTTTATTTGATCAAAAACCTATTTGAATCAGGCAGTTTCAAACAGGAAATGGTTAGGTGCACTCAACAGTTTAGGGAGATACTTTTACAGAGAAAAGGCAGAAGCAAATAAAGATATTATTGATTGTCTATAAGTTAAAACCTAGTTGGCCATTAGTGATAGTTGTTCTTGTTTTTTTTTCTTTCTTTCTTTGTGTTTTATTGTTGTTCAAGTAAAGTTGTCTCCATTTTCTCCTACCCGACCCATCCTCATCTCCCACCCTTGATCCTGCCCCTCTTTGGCTTCATCCATGTATTCTTTATACATGTTCCTTGATGACCTCTCCACTCCCCATTATTTCCTCCCCACCTCTCTGGTTACTGTCAGTTTATTCTTTTTTCAATGTCTCTGGTTATATTTAGTTTTTAGGTTTTAATATCACAACCTTTAAGTATTTATAGATTTGGTTTGCTTACATAGGTGCTATCACATTAGAGCCCCCTAAATTAATGGCTTTCCAGTTAATTGATTAAATAACACATATATCAACATAAATAAACATATAGAGAGACACAGAGATCTCGCAGCTTTTGTTTTTAAATTTTAGTCATGTCAGGTACATTAATACAAAACTCACTAGTTTATAAAAGAACAGATGGAGCAAGTTACACTTATCTGCTCAGATGTTTAAAGCATTTTCTAATATTAGTGAAGAAGACAAAATTTGTATCTGCCCTCGACAAGTAATTTTATGGAGGTTATGGACTAGATTTTCAGTAAGGAAACTTTTATAGCAGTTTGGGGTTTGTTTTTTTTAAGCCTCTTTTCCCTTTCTGTTTTCTTCAATCTCAGGTCATTGTGGGTAGTATCTTAGTTATCTTTTGGGATGTTTACATTTCAAAGACAGTAAGATTTGCATCTCCTAAGGACACAGAAAGTATGTAAGTTTCCTCCCAGAGGAGTTTTGGGGCATAATTGTCTAATATCAGAGGTCTAGGGTGATTATCGTTTCAGTTTTTCTTCTTTCTTTTGAGTGTAGAAGAGTTCTTTTTCCAGTGTCCTGGTCTTTTATGTCTACAAGCATTTCGAGATGAATTGGGGATATTTGGTGATTGGTAAGAGTAGATGGACTTTGAACTGCTATTAGAGCCACATTTCTGGTTTTGTAAAGACTAGATTTGCAAGATAAACACAGTTTTTAAAAATTCCTCAAGCAATTGGTTTGCAGCCTGAACAATACAAAGGGAAGACCCACCCATCCAACCACATTATCTTCAGTTTGCTCCTTATATCAGGGAGAAGCTTTCCAACTAAGATAGAAATTTAAGAATTTCTATGTTCTAGATTTAGAGCTGTGCGTCTTTGAAATGCTTTAATAAATCATCCCACAAAGCCTTCATCACGTTTTCTTTCCTTCTGAGTACACAGCTTCATTTTAGCTTAGGAGAGAAGGCCTTAAAAAAAAGTTCTATCAGGCTCTGATTATCAACCTCCATTTTGGCCAACTTCTGGCCATAGATCTCTTTTTAAAAAATAGTTTCAAATATTTCAAATATGTATACCAAAGGTTTACCTATCAAATGACTTAAAACCAAAACCAATATTTAGCCATGAACTCAAGAGGCATCCCCCCGAAGGTGAAAAAGATGCAGACCTCCCAAGATCCAGAACCAAAAGACTTTCCTGAGAGCTGGCATCAGTCAGTAGGGTACTTGGCACAAATGGAGTGCAACCCACATTTCTGTACAGCCATATTTTGGGAGGCCCAGTTTAACAATTGGTTGCCTGAGACACTTGCATGCCCCAACAGGCAGAAAGACAAGACAGATTCTCAGGACACAAAACAAGAGAGAAACAAGAAAGCCACAGCTTTCCTGAGGAGGGAAAGGATCAACAACTAATGGGCATGCCCAAATCAAATTTTAACAAGAGTCAGAACCAAAGAACTAATTCTTACAATGTCTTTCTCCTGCCAATCTAAATCTGGGAAAGACAACAAAGGTGGTAATCCACCTTTGCCCAACTTGTTGCAACAGGCAGATCTAAAAGATTAATGTGTCAAGAATTTTTACTTTCTGCTGGATTTTGCTAGAGGTTCAGAATTTCTCTCTGAGTGAAGCTTCCAGATCAAGCAAGGTGTCCCCAGCCAATGGTTCCGCATTTGGAGTGCAAGAAACCGTAAGGGAGAAAAGGGTCCTTGACCCTCTTAGGGTCCCTGGCTGGGTCTGAAAATTAAACAAACAAGGACAGATTAACAAAAGAAAAGCATACAAATTTTACTGAATCTTTACATGTACATGAGATCCTTCACAAGAGAATAAAGATCTGAAAAGGTGGCCAGAGCAGCAAGCTTCTTTAGACAAAGGAACAGGCAAGTTTTGAACACAGACAAAACAGAGGGATTTGAGTGAAGGTAGTAAATGGTGAAGAAGTAACTACGAAGATCGAGTTTAGGTTCACGAGTTGGTTTATACCAATTTCTTGGTCCCAAATTTTGTGTCTCTGGTGAAATGCCTTCCTTCTTCCATGGGGTGGGGGTGCGGGGTGGGGCGGTATCTGCATGGGAGTTTTATTATCTGTTTCAGAGAAGAGAGTGGTTGGGGGGTCAGAGTGATTCACCTCAACTTGAAATGGTCTGCACATGGAATCCTGCTTCTACAGTTTCTTAACCTCCTTCAGTTTAAGGTAATTCATTTTGCCAAGGTTCTGTATTTTAGTGTAGCATAACCCGAATTCCATCAGCTTCTTGGTTGCTATTCATCCTCCAGGGAGTCTCACTTCTGCCAAAATTCTGTGGGCCTGGAAAACAATTATTGGTCAAGTAAAGTCACTTGAAATAATAGGCAATATTTTAAGTTTACTTTATACTTTTCAAATAAGTTTTATATGCATTGTATCCTTGAATTTTGCAAACAGCCTTGTTATGTAGGTGTTATCATCATCTACATAGTCTATATTTTACAGAAAATGAAACTGTGATTCAGAGAGGTTCTTATTCTCACTTTATTTTGATGCTTATCTTGATTTGCAATGGTACCTAACACTAATTACGTTGTAATGTGTGTGTGTACATATCTATATATTATGCTGTGGTTGCCAATTTCCCCAAAGGAAGGAATTATTCACTGCTCTTCCCAGTGAACTGCTTGAGCATACATTTGGTAAATGAGGAGCTCAATCTTTTCAAAACATTCTTCTTCCATTTTCAAAAATGGCATTGGTGAATAGGTAAATTTTTTTTACACAGTGTAACTAGTCATAATCAACTGTAAAAAAAAAATAGTAGTTCTGTTTATCACATCCCATGATGGGTCAAACCCTATTACTACCAATAAGAGAAATATAACTTGAAAGAGCTTTTAATCATATGGGATAATATCACAAAAATAATATCAGACAGGAGAAAAGCATAATTGTTCTTTTGTTTTTGAAATATAATATTATAATTTTCCATAATAAACATGTTATAATCAGTAAAATAATTTTAAACCAAGAAATATAGATAACTCTTGTTCCTAAAATCACAGGTTTGTTGCTCTCCCTTTCTTCCGGTCTCAGCTTTTGAATTTATCATCAACTGGCTACTGCATGTTTTCGTTTGACTGTCCTATTCTCACTTAAAATAAACACTTCTAAAACTAAATTTTTCTCCTAAACCAAACCACCCTTCTTGATGTCCCTACTCCTGTCTTCTTTTCATCCAAGTCTCAAAATCTGGATTTTTTTAAGCCCAACTTCAGCTACTCATTTTCCCCTTCATGTCCTTTTCCCCCCAGTGCACATCTTTGTCACTTGAACTTAAACTTGTCTCCAGATGGAATCTTTCTTCTTGGGCTCTTTCATTTCTAGCTGGCATGACATCACTGTTAGAGAAATCTTCCAAAATTGCATATTGGTTTATACCACATCTGTGCTCAAAAACCAGCTACATGACTTGTCAGAAAAAGAATTTATTCCAGGTTTAGGACAACATCAATTCAAGATGAGCTTGGGACATCTGTGCCAGAAAGCAAGGAAATGTTCAAAGAATGATAAGGAGATGTCAGAGGGCACAGGAATTGACTTTGAATAGATGCTCCACTAGCCATATTTGAACCATCTCAGCATCTAAAACAGTAACAATTATGAGTTATAACATATTGAATTAGAATATTTATGAGTCTACAACAATACAGAAAGAGATGTACAGTGGCAAAAGGAATGGGAAGTGGAAGTTCTGTTCAGAAAAATGATAATTTATAAATGCAAAGAAATGATGATAAATTAGAAAAGCAGCACATTGCAACCAATTATTATGATAATTGGTGACCAATGGATATAAGGATCATCAGCAGATGCTAAATTCATCAGTTGAAATGTGTTTAGGGAAAAGATATGACAGTCTCAAAGTACTACCTCACAAATGTTTGTTATTGCAAAGTGGAAAATGTACATGTATAGATCCGAAGGAATCCACCTTAACCAAGAGCTCAAACTTAGCATTACCAGAAACAGTGAGAGGCCCACAATGTACTCACACCAATCTCATGTTCTTACAAACATGTTCAACCCAAGTCCAGTGTGGAGGAAACAATCAGAAAAGCCCAGAATGTAGAACATTCTATGAGACAACTGGCTGGGGTTCTTCAAAAATAATTTAATATACTGAAAAGCAAAAAGATAATAAAATTAGTGTAGATTAAAAGAAAACAAAGAGATATAATTTTGTATATAAACCTTCATTGGCATTTGTGTGAAAAAGTAAAACACAGCTACAGAAGAATACAATGTCTTTATTCTTAGAAGATACGAGCTGATGTGTGTAGGGGTTAGAAATCTTAATGTCTTTCAAACAGATATTTGAATCCCTCTTCAGTCAAACCAGTCCACTTACCCTCACAACTCTCCTCGTGCTGATTTGCCTGTGAATATTGCTCATTTTCTCTGTCTAAATAAAAACACCCTCCTCCTCATTAATCCCATCCTTACTTAAATATAAATATGACCACCTGACATTTTCCTCATATTCTTATATGTGAAGATATTAAACTATCATCTACATAAGAGAAAAGCAGGGACCATAGCTTAATGATTCTTAGAGAATACCCTACCTAGAAAATAACACCTTCAACAAATAAGTACATACTGATTGATCACATCTGTTCAATGCATTATGTATGAGGTGATCAATGCATTATGCATTTTAATATCAAAATTCCAGAAAAAAGGAAGAAATTTAGAAAATTAACTAATTCTCTCTATGGAATGCCAAACAAAAACTCATTTAAAAACTTATTTTTAAAACTAGGTGAGTTTGGGTTAAATATTTTCAATTTTATCTGAACATTTGGCATTACAAAGAGTAGAGTGGCCTTGGATAAAAAGGGAAGATACCTACCTGATCATTTATCCACAATATCCCCTTGTCTCATTCTATGGCACTAACCTCCTTCTGTGTTTAATTTAGACACTGCTGTCAATTGTCTTCTCTGCCCTTGGAATTGCTTTCTCTGGATACTGCCTGGCCATATCAGCTTTGGGCCTTGTCCAAGGCCCATACTGCCGCACCCTCAATGGCTGGGAATATGCCTTTGAAGGCACTGCAGGACGGTAAGGAATAATTCCCCAAGTCAAGGAGGTGAGAAATACCTAACTGCATGCTTTTGCTCATTTTCCATGATCACTTTGGGGTTCCATGCAGCTAATTTAGTGCAGAATTTTTCTACTTGTTTACTAATCTCCAGATCAATATGTTCCTGTACAAATCTTTGTTTAGATATTTTTTTCTCCAGTCTTTTAATGCCATGTGCATTCACTGTTTTGAGGCTGTCATGAAGATATCCAAATGAAAGATGTGTTTCTCCCATACTTGAGAACAGTGCTTCATGGTTACTGTGGTCTGGCAACTGCTGGAGCCTGGGGCTTGAGTGGTTCTGGCAAGTCATTCTTATTTTGCCGTCAGTCAGGTTGGACATGTGGTGTATTACAGATATAGAAGGACTCAGCAAGGAGAAAATCACAGTGCCTTTGGTAAGTGCCACCCAGGGTTGTACCAGCAGGGGCTACACAGAAATAGAACTAGGCAGTGTGAGTAGCAATGCACAGTCTGAGATCCAGAGACATGCAGCAGTTTGTAGAAGGAACCAGGAGCTCATCCAGCATGCACTGAAGAAGAATCTTAAAGGCTGCTTGGAGGGCTAGAATGGTAGTTCACTCAGGTGTTAAGAGACTCAATCCTAGATCACAGAATGCCTCACACTGGCACCATGCTCGGCTCTTTGGCCTGCCAGCATCTGCAGAGGAAGTGAAAAGGTAACAGGGCCCAGACAGAGAGATACAGGAGAAGGCTGTTGAATCCCCCATCTCATCCTGTGCTCAGAATTCTAATGGAATAAAATGAGAGGGTGTCCATATCATTTCCTTGGGAAGTTACATTTTTCTTCTCAACTTCCACGACTAGCTTTATGTTCAAGACCCATATCTATTTGAGGTCTTACAGGTACACCTACATGTGGATGACAGAGCTGCCTCTAAGAACCTTCATTTTGAAGGTGCTATGTCCAGAGCTCTCCCTCAGGTCAGGAGAACCTAGGAACCAACCCCAGGCCTTTCTGAGCACTTAAAGGAAACAATCTTGTGGGATTAAAGAACTTCAGGAAATGGGATTTTAATGTAGAATGTCCCACTTAGTGCAAAAACATCCTTTTTTTATGTCATTAGGCCCTGAACTTTTCCCCACCCCAAAACCAAAGAAGCCTCCACTTTCTATGTGAGACTCTCAGGCTGCCTGCTTGCCTCTCCATTATTGCTTTAAAGTTTCCCTTGATATTTGCATTCACCCATTTCTAGCTTCTCTATTCCTTGCAAATCCTGCTAGTGTGCTTATGATTCTCCATTTAAAAGAATAAATAGTACCATAGGCTGGAAGAAAAATAGAAACCCTGCTAGTCCTCTTGTTTTAAAGTGTTGGATGATCTGTGCAGAGCGTGTATTAGCAACAGTCTAGAGTAGGGATTTTGAAGAGGTTAGCTTCCCTGGTGGCTGAGACTGAGGTGTATAAGGACACATGAAATAGCTCTAGGGGAATGATAACAAGAAATTAGATCTGCACTGTGCCTCACAGGTTCCAGGGCATGTTTACATAACTCTCAACAAAAAGTCACAATAACCTTAGGGTTGTACATTTTAAGCTCATTGTTCAGATAAGAGTCTAGAGATCACAGTTTTAATGTCTCTTGCCCAAGATCCTACAGATCTTGGAGTTCTGCCTTCATGTTCAGTGCTCGTTACCTCTTGAGACCTAAGGGCCATTGGCAATATCAAGAAATTCTCAAAGTGCCTCTGAGTGTCCTGGAGCATAGAGAATAGGAAAGAGAGTTAAAGGAAGGAAATAAAAAAGAAATGGAGTGGGGAGAGAGAAAAACAAAGAGAAGAGAGAGGTCGTGGGGGTGGCGGTAGTCATGAAAATGCAGAATTCACTCCTTCTGCTATAAGCATTGATGCCCAGAGCCACTTGTCTGGTACCCAGGTTGCCTGAATTGCTATATTAAGAAAAATTGTCTTACTATTGACAATATATTTAGAGAGAAGTCTGCCCTGTAAATAGGTTTGATTGTTTCTGTAGGGGAAAAAAATAGGGGATTTTTTAAAAAATAAAAGCAGTTTTCCATTTTGATTTAGTTGAACAGAGAATGCCATCCTTAGAAGTAGTGGTAATGGTCACAGTTGAACTGAAAGTGAGCAAATGTCAGATTGATTTACTGTGACTTTAAAATTATCTTGGGAGTAGTTTAATTGTCACATTTCTGTGCTAAAGTAGACTGATCAAACCTTATGCATCCCCACCTCACAATCTAAATCTTCTTAAGAGCTACAGTACAGCAACATTCTAAAAAAGCAGTCCTCACACTCTGGACTCCAGACCAACCGCCTCACCATCACCTGGGAGCTTAGAAATGCAAAGTCTTGAGCCCCATCCAAAGCCTCTGAATCAAGAAGTCTGTGGCAGAGCTCAGCAATCTGAATTTTCACAAACCCTCCACAATCCTGATGTATGCTCAAGTTTGGGAATCACTGTTTTAAAGGGCTTTGGGACACAGTCCAGGAATATCTAGCAGATTTCTCTTCGTTGCTTTGTCACTTGTGTGATTTTATATCCAGCACAAGCTCAGCCCTGTCCCTCACAGTCCAGGCTAACTTCTGGGCTTAGAAAGGACAGACAGTTTTACCTCTCTTTTTATTGACATTGCTGCCTTTCATTGCTGTTGAACTCTTCAGTATGTGTCTTCCTTCTTGACTGAATTAGAACTGCCTGTGTGGCAGGCACCATGTTTACAATAAGCACAACCTGGTTTTATGCATACTATATGTTCAATATATGTACTGAATGATTTTTAATAAATGAATGAATATTTAATATTATGTATTTTAATCATATATATTTGTGTCCCAGACACATAAATAACTGTAACCTTCAGCCTTGGACCAAGTATGTAGACTTGGCCTTGTTGGGCCTTGTTGACCATATCCCTCCTCTTTTTCAGTTTTCTTACAGATTCCAGCCTATGGATTCAGTGTCTTGAGCCTGCACATGTAGTGGAGTGGAACATAATTTTGTTTTCCATTCTCATAGCACTCAGTGGGCTTCAGGTGATCGTCTGCCTCATCAGAGTAGTCATTCAGTTATCCAAGATACTGTGTGGAACTTATTCAGTCATCATACAGGTAACAGACCCCCACTGGCACCTGTACCTCCTCCATTTTACCTCCACTGCGCAGGATTCAAAGAGTTTTCTTAAAAGGCTTTTAGAATTCCATCATTTCCTTGCCATTCCTACTGCCCTCATCTTTACTCAACCTCTAATACCTCTACTTTTTCCCAATATTCCAGTGCATCTGTTGGTTTGTCTATATGGATTGAATCAATGGAATTGTAAAATCTGAATTCCATGTTGTGTGATGAAAACAGCCCAGTGTTTTCAATGAGCAATATCTTAGTGTTCTGCGTAGCTTTAATGCAGACCTCAAATAAATATATGCATTTATCGATAATTTTCCTGTTCATAAAATAATCAAAGGCTCACAACCTCACTCTATTTTTTGAAAGATGTTCCATTTAGCTAATAATCCTTCTTTATACTGATTCACTAGTGAGTGGTTTTTAAGAACTGAAACATCTCTTTATCTATGAGAACTATCTCTGCATCATCTGCTAAAATATTAAAGTTTCAGTTATGGCTGAAACTGCTAAACCTATCCAGCAAGTCCAGAGTGAAGAGAAATCATGATTGAGATATCTTGTGTGTTTGCTTAAAAACATGTATTAGATAATTCCTTTCATGGTGGTATCAAATAGGTTTTTCCTAGTCCATCATGTTTTGAATATGAACTATAAGTTTAAGTTGCTACCTAGATTATAAACCGTTAATCGAATCTACTTTACTACTTTACTCATTTTGGTTTTCCTTTTTTATAGCCTGGAATCATTTGAATAAGGACAAGAATGTTTTCCACAACCAAGTTATGGTCATCTATCAAAGTTTCATAGTTAGGGTTGAGGGCAATGTTCAAATGATGTTTTCTCCATTTGGTGTTTACTATAGCCATTTGTGAAATTTACAGTCCTCCCTGGAAGTGCAAATTATACCATACTTTCATTTAGAATTTTTTAAGCAATATTTGTCATGATCCTTAGAAATGTTTATACACTTTGTTTAAACAAGTCTATTTCTAATAATCTATACCTCTGGAAATAAATAAGAATACAAGATGAAACTTTATGCAAATATATATATATCAACATTATTTAATAATCTGGAAAATTAGAAAAGCCAAAAAACTTGAAGGTTATAGGAAAAATTAAATAAAGTGTGGTACACTAGTTATAATATTATATGCTCATTACAAATAATGTTTTCAAGATTATGAATAGCGCTATGTGAAGTAGCAGATTACAAGTTTATGTTTACAGTATAAGCATAACCATGTAAAACAAGTGAACAAACAAAACACCTAGTTATCAAAATATGGGAAAAAAAATTAAACCTAGAAGTGTTTACATAAAATGTCAACTGTGGTTGATTTGCATCGTAGGTGACCCTTCTTCCTATATTTCTCTATTTTTCCAAGTTTTCTCTACTATGTTTTACTGTCAAAATGCTGTTTAAAAGCTCATATTTTACCATTAAAATTTCTCTTATTTTCCAACCTTTAAAGAAGCATATGCCTTTTCCAACCTTGAGTACCTGTAAATGGCATAGACTAACACTTCAATCAATGTTCAGTGAGGAAACTAGTGAGCGAGATAAGCCAAAAAAGTTTTATATAAATATATATAGCCTGAGTTTTTTGTTTTAAATAATTAGTGCAGGAAAGAAGGGTAGGAGCTCCTTCTTTCTCTCTGCTGTGTAGTATTCCATTGTGTAAATGTATCATAGTTTTTTGATCCACTCATTTACTGATGGGCACTTAAGTTGCTTCTAGCACTTGGCTATTGTAAATTGTGCTGCTATGAACACTGGAGTGCATAATTTCTTTTGAATTGGTGTTTCACGGTTCTTGGGATATAATCCCAGCAGGGGAATTGCTAGGTAAAAAGGCAGTTTCATTTTTAGTTTTCTGAGGGAATTCCATACTGTTTTCCACAGTGGTTGCACCAGTCTGCATTTCCACCAACAGTGCACTAGGGTTCCCTTTTCTTCACATCCTCTCCAACACTTGTTTATTGATTTGTTTATGATGGCCATTCTCACTGGTGTGAAGTGGTATCTCATTGTGGTTTTAATTTGCATCTCTCTGATGGCTAGTGATGCTGAGCATCTTTTCATATGTTTCTGGGCCCTCTGTATGTCCTCCATGGAGAAGTGTCTGTTCAAGTCTTTTGCTCATTTTTTAATTGGGTTTTTTGTCTTCCTGGAGTGGAGTCATTGGAGTTCTTTATATATTTTGGAGATCAAACCCTATCCAAGGTACCATTGGCAAATATGTTTTCCCATATAGTTAGTTCTCTTTTTATTTTTGTTTTCTTTGTCCATGCAGAAGCTTTTTAATTTGATGAGGTCCCATTTGTTAATTCTTTCCTTTATGTCCCTTGGTTTGGGGACATGTCAGTGAAGATGTTGCTGCATGGAATGTCTGAGATTTTCCTGCCAATATTTTCCTGTAGGACTTTTATGGTGTCACAACTTATATTTAAGTCTTTTATCCACCTTGAATTTATTTTTGTGGATGTTGTAAGTTGGTGATTTAGTTTCATTTTTTTGCACATAGCTATCCACATCTCCCAACACCATTTGTTAAAGAGGCTATTTTTATTCCATTTTATGCTCTTCCCCCTTTGTCAAATATTAATTGACCATAGAGACTTGGGTTTATTTCTGGGCTCTCTATTCTGTTCCATTGGTCTATGTGTCTGTTCTTATGCCAGTACCAGGCTGTTTTGATTACAGTGGCCTTGTAATTCAGTTTGATATCAGGTACTGCGATCCCTCCTACTTTGTTCTTCTTTCTCAAAATTGCTGCAGCTATTTGGGGTCATTTATGGCTCCATATAAATTTCTGAAATGTTTATTCTGTATCTGTGAAATGTATCATTGGCACTTTAATAGGGATTACATTGAATCTATAAATTGCTTTGCATAGTATAGCCTGAGTTCTTGGCTTTATTTTCTCACTCCTGGTGATGAGTGTGGTGGGCTACAAGAGATAGCCGTGAAATAGTGAGCAGTTGAGGACATGTTCAATAGGTTAGACAAAGTGACCATTGACCAGTTGATATAATTGTCATGGGAAGTTATCACTACCTGTATTTATTTTTTAAAAGCATATTAAGCAAAACACTGATAATTTTCCTACCTATACTTACCATGACCTCCTTGAGAATAGCAGCCATGTCTTATATTTTCCCAGCACCCAAAGGGCCTAGCATAAAGTGAGCATACTAGATACTCAATGTTCGATATTCAAATTAGTCCCTTCTGCTCATTGTGGCTGCTCTATTGAATGCCTGCCTCCATCATAAGCCCACTGGGTCTTAACCCTGCTGCCACTTCCCCATCATTCTCCTCTATGGACACTGTCAACAATGCTCTGCCAACACCTTCTCTGTGCCAAAGCTGGGAAGTAGTAGCCAGTACTCTGGAGAACGCCTCTCCCTTTGGTGCCCACTCAGTCTACTGCCTTCATTAAGAGAAGCTGCCCAGCCCACAACCTTTGTTGAAGTTCACATCTCAAAAGCAAGCTGTGTGTGTACCACATGACCCCCATGCCCTGGACCTAGATGACAAAATTGGGACAGGTACTCAAGCTATGGGCAGCCTATTGTCACCCTCGTGGTCTCTTGCTTAGTCAAGAGTAAAACATATCCAAACAAGATTAGCAGTCATTCTTGTTTGAGAATTTGAACTAAGAAACCAAGAGTGAAACAATCCAGGTACTGCTGTCAGAAAAATAAAAAGAAAAGGAAGGAAGCCAACATACAGAGTATTTGATTACTCTACAAATGCTACAAGCTTATATGTCCAGTGCCCTCTTTCTTTAGTTCTTAATAGTCCTCTTGTAAATAGACTTCTGGCAGGTCAACCCCTACCCCCCGCCCCGAGTTTGTCATACATATTCAGACTGTCTCAAACATGTTTAGATTCAATGTGGTAGCTTACATTGAGTGGGCCATGGATAGATGTCAGCTAAATGACTCCACCACAGAATGGGAAACATGTAGAAAAACAGGGGCACAGTCAAATGCAATACAGTATATCTATCTGTCAGTAACTTAAATACAAATACAGCCACTCAAAAATTTAGTATTTAAAAAGAATATGCCAATGATGCAATTTTAAGTAAAAGAGCTCAATACAGATCTATATGTGCAATTTGAGTCCATTTTTTTTAAGCAACCATGTAATTACAAGTAGACATGTACAAATCTTCAGATACACAGAAAAAAACACTGGAAAAAATACCTCAATGTTGATAGCTAATAATTAGCACCCAATAATGAGATTTCTTTACATTTTTCTATATTTTAAAAATCTTCTTAAAAATTTATTACTTGAATAATTAGAAAAAATAAATATTTAAAAAGTAAACATCGTCTCATCTTTTCTATAAAATTCATTTAAAGAGCTTAAATTTGGAAAGAACTAAAAGTGACATGTGAATGTGACAGTTCTTTTTCTTACCCTGTTTAGAAGGAACTCTTTCCATTTTCTAATTTTCAGAGAGACTGAGAACTGCCAGCTAATCCTAACTGAGAATGATTTCTATTTTATGCAATATGCTCTTCTATTTATTTATTACTTCTCTCATTTTTCTTGTTTCTATCTCAGTGTGCTTTTCCTCACTTCCTAAATTGAATTCCTCACTTATTAATTTTCAACCTTTCTTTTTTTTAATAAGCACTTAAGACTATGCATTTGCTACTTAGCTAACATCAAAAAAACTTTGAAATGTTGTATTTTTCTTATTATTCAGTTATAAATATTTTTTACTTTTCTTTATGATTTATGAGTTTTCATAGGTGCTTCAAAATTCCCAAATATAGATTTTTATTATATTTTTATTAACATAATATAATTGAATTGTAATCAAAGAACGTGGTCTATATGATAATGACACTTTGAACATTTTTAATACTTTTTTATGGCTAACATTTGTAAATGTTCTATATACAAGTATGTTTCCTTGAAATGCTGGGTATAAGCTTCTATATGCATCCATTATGTCAAGTTGTTAATTTTGTTGTTTAGATATTCATTACTTTCTTTTCTGGTTATTTGCTTGATCTAGGGTTTCAATGAGGATTAACTGCCACATATACATATACATACACATACACATACACATATGCATACACATATGCATATACACAAGTCCATATATAGTCTCAGACAACAGTGTTTGGCCCTTGGTTGGGATTTATCAGTCCTATAACATAGAGATATTTAAAGATATATTCTGTAGGCAAATTACTTAGGTTTAGATCTAGCTCTGCCTTAGTTGTGTTATCCTGGTCAAGTTTACCTAACCTCTCTGTGTCTAGGTTTCCAAATCTGTAAAATAGGAATAATAATAGAGTTGCTGTGAAGATTGAGTTAGTACTTATAAAGCTCTTAGGAGCAGAGTGGCTTAAAATCTGAACCCAGGTTCAGCTGGAGCAGATTTGGGATGGCTGAGACCTAAAAATGTCACAAATACAACAGAACAGGAAGAAGATGGAGGAAGGTCATAGGGTCAGAAGTCTGGGGAGAGAAAGAAGGCAAAGATAAGTGGTAGGCATTTCTAGACCAGATAAAGTATAAGAGGGGCCAACACTTCCTTTTGTCACATGCTGGGAGACTGTGAACCTGATAGCCATCACACTCAGGTTCCTAAAACTCCAGCCTCTGGCTGGTACACTTACATCCACTGAAAAACCATAGGCACAGGGCCAATTTAAGGTTACTGTTATGAAAACCACAGCCCCTTATATTCAGAAAGATTTCTGCCAGCTCTGCTTTCTGCTGAGAGATGAAGCTGAGAATTAAGGACAAGATTCCAGTCCTGGAAGAACTGGGATATCAGATGCAAATGAGTCAAATTTGAATGTGTGTAATTGGTGAGGTAAGAGCAGGATATACAACCTGGCAACTAAGATCTTTTTACTGGATGTGGTTGGTACCTGGCTATCTAGGTCAGAACCAACTCATGCTTGACCCAAAGAACATAACCAATTCAAATCAAATGCTTTTTCTGGGTTAATATAAAAACATGCACACATACACATCTATTTTCACTTCTGCCTAAGATCACAACTAAATTCACAGTGAAGTTTTTTTTAAAGACAAAAACTAACACATATGGGGATATAAGGGAAAGAGAAAACAGCAATAAAATTTTGGAAGCCACGAAGCTTACTGATGAGACATAATCTACCAAAATAATCAAGAAACATGAAAATCCCAAGCTATCAGTGGGGGAAGCTGAGAGCCAACATGATTTTCACCTCAGAATCCTCAAAAGACTCCCAAGTGGATAGTATTAGATATCGCTGGAGCTAAAAGTAAAGAAAGACCACTAAGACAAGAAAAATTGGGTGTGTTCCTATATCCCTTTTTCTCTCCATGCACCTGGGAAGTAACAGACATCTGAAAGTTTATTCTCTGAAGAGGGTAAAATAAAGGGTCTCTACATTAGAAGGAACTAGATTTACCAAAGATATAGATACTGTACCAAAACCGAAGGGGTTAAGAGACTGTGCATGCCAAATGATGAATACAAGGCACGCCTGCCTCCAAACCCTCTTAACCCACACAGATCACAGAATGCTGGCAGCCAGAATTTTACCCTCCGAGCTGGAGCCTCACTCTAGGGAGGCTGACCAGTGAAAGAGGAAAAACTTAAACACTTCCCATGATAGCCTAAATAGTAGGCTCCCCAGACAGCCATGCCTTAATCCCCAGAGCCTGTGACTATGTTACCTTAAAGTGAACTTTGCAGCTGTGATTAAATTAAGTTTCTTAAAATAGGAAGAGTATTCTGGTTTATGCAGGTGAGCCTAATTAATTACAAAGCATTATTATAATAGGGGCGCGCCCTGGCCAGGTTGCTTAGTGGCTTGAAGTGTCATCCCTTACACCAGAAGTCTGAGGGTTTAATTCCCAGTCAGGGCGCGTATGAGAAGCAACTGATCAATGCTTCTTTCGTACATCAATGTCTCTTTCTCACTCTCTCTCTCTCACTTCCTCTCTCTCTAAAATCAATATATGTGGGTGAGGCTAAAAAAGGGGGGAAGACACGAGTATCAGACTGAGAGAGAAGATGTGAGAACAGAAGCAGAAGTCAGAGAAGAGAGAAGCTGCTAGACTGCCGGCTTTGAAGATGGGGGAAGTGCAGGCAGCCAGTAGAGCTGGAAGAGTCAAGGAAATGGATTCTTGCCTAGAACCTCCAGAACCAACTCAGTCCTCCTGAAATTTTTATTGTAATCCAGTAAAACTGATTTTGAACCTCTGATTTCCAGAACTGTAAGATAATAAATTTGTGTTGTTTTATTTACTAAGTCTGTGATTATTTGTCACAGTAGCAATAGGAAATTAATATAGTCATAGTCTGAATTCCTCAATAAATGACTTACCCAGTTCACCAAACAGTAAAGTTCAGATTCAATAAGCCCTACACACATACACACTGTTTCCAACCAGCTCTTTCATCCATTCATTATCATGAGCAGACAGACAAGGATTCTCAGATATCTGACAGATATCTGAATTTGTTTTGGTCTCTATCTTTCTTATACAAAAGATAGAGACCAAAACAAATTCAAATAGAGACCAATTTGGAGGAAAAAAATATAGAGAAAACTTTTTAAAATCATTAATGCCATGGAAAAATAAAAGATTCTGTTTTCATGAAAAAATGATGAGTCTTTTTAGAGGGGAACACTCAGGGCTCCTGTGCCACCCTGTATTTCGGGGCCAAGAGCTTCCAGCCACGGCATGCCCCACACAAGGGCAGCTTCCTGCTGGGCCACTTCGGAGAATGCAAATGCTTCAAGGATAAGTTCATGAAGTGTCTCTGTGAAAATAATTTTGAAAACACTTTGTGCAGATACGAATGAAAAGGATACTTAGAATGCAGAATGGAAAGGCAACTGATGGCACAAGAACCACTGGAAAAACTAGGGTTTAGAGATTTGAGGATGGAAAAGTAGACAAATGCTAAATATCCATGGGAAGACCACCAGGCTAGTCATCAGGGACAGAGTGCTGGCACTCACCTATCACTCTGACAGTCACTTCTGAGGTGGCATGACTGACAAAGGGGCATCCACGATGCCCTTGCACTTTAATGGGTTGGCTCGGAGCTGAGCCTCCCAGATTATTTTGGGAAATTATTCTTCCTCTTAGATTCTCATTTCCCTCAAGAATGTTAAGTTCTGTCTTTAAATGTACCTGTGTGATGGAGTCCCTGGGGAAACCCATGTGGACTGAGAGGGTCTCACCAGTGAGGGCACTCATCCCCTCAGGCTTCCTATGATGTGGTGGCTTCATCTGGTAGCACTGAATGTTTGAATACTGATATGCCGCAGGTTTGTGATTTTCAGAAAACCATTCCCTAGCAAAATGGTTTCTTTCTTTTTTTAAAACAAACAAAAATAAAAAAGCAGAATCCAAGAGTATCTATAGTACATTAGAAAGAGATGTAAAAAAAAAAAACCTGTAGATATATCTCTGAATTTGTATAAAAAAATTCAGGAAGGACAAACCAGAAACTAATGAAATGGTCACCAGCATGTAGTTTAGTGCTGACTGAACCACATTCATGTTTCACACACTCAGAAAATGAGCCAGGATGTGGCAGACCCCAGATGGATCACCAGCCCTGTGGTACAGATGTGGCTGTGACTGCAGCACAGGGTGGGAGACGGAAACTGTGGAAATAGTACTGGGACTAGAGCTAGAGCCAGAAAGAGAATTTTGTACTCTAGTGAGTCAGTCTTTCACAGGAAGAGCAGTTTTGGAACTGTATTCTCATATTGAAAAGACTAGTTATGCTGGGGGTATATCAGATTCCTAGTTTGCTGACACATGCTCACAAGCTACAAAAACAGACATGTGTGTATGTATTCATGTGTTGTGTGTCATGTGTACCTACATACAGCCATTTCAGCCCTGAACAAAGAAGGGCCTAGAAGCAGCAAGGCTCACACCCAGCACCCAGATCCTGGTGTTCCTGGATCTTCAGATCCTGGAGACAGTAAGGAGTTCCTGAAAAAATGGTGGGGGCTTGTCCAAGGAACAGAGGAGGCCACATAAAGAGAGATGCTCCCAACAGCCAAATCAGGGACAATTTGAGCAACAACATAAAGACTGTAGTGGGTTGTACCCTTCAGAGTAAATCACACCCTGGGAGTCCATACTGATAGGACTTACCGAATGAGCATGTCAACAGGGGAGAGGACGGCTCCTGGTGATTCTGATAGGTATGAAGGGACTGACGGGACAGGTCACCATGTGCAAATGCTGCAGCAGGAATGGTTGCCTACAGGCGCGTTGGGGATGTGAAGTGGATGGTGAGTGTGATGTGGACTGGACGGGGCCTAGTCTAGAGGACTTGCCCTCAGGCACTTAATGATTACAAAGGGAACAATAGAGACTACAGTGTGGTCATTGTAACCAAGTGGTCACCAAGGAGTGAGGCTTACCTGGCCAGCACCCCGACCTGATGCTCTGAGAGGGCACGGCAGCACTTCAGTGGCTTTCTTGCCCAAAGTGCATAACCTCAGTCTGGCGAGGACCTTCCACAAAACAAATGAAGACCAGCATCCTCAGAAGCATCAGGTCCTCAATGACTAATAGGATGGCTCTCCAGGGGCCCTGGGCCAGACCTGAAGACCTGCAGGTTGGTTACTAATGCAACTCCATTTTGTTCTGTGACTCCATAAGATGCTATGTGGAGAAGCTGAACTCTCTCATTTTTGCAACTTTTTGGAAGTCAAATTATTTCAAAATGAAAAAATATTTTGCATTAAACTCTTCATTGTTGAACTTTTCTACAGACTTTCCTAGAGAATTCTCATTCTGAAGTACATTCAGTGAATTTCAAGTAAGGGAAATGCGGACACACAGGGCCTCAGAGTCAGGAGGAGGGGCAGTCTGAAAATAGACCTGGGTGGAGACAGTGGACAGCTTCCTGGAACCGCCCTGGATTTTCTAGGTCTCAGTTGCTAAAAATGTGACACTTAGGAGCCAGACGTCCTGCCCGCTCCTGCTAAAGCTGCCACCAGATGTTCGTGGCAGTCTATCGTTTATGTAAAGAGTGTATTTTCTATCTCATATACTTGTCACAATAAGCCATCAGTGGTAGTAAAAGGCACTCAGACTTCCAGGACATTTTCCAAGTGTACTGAGTCAGGAAAGAAGTTGAGAGGTCAGGGAGCTGTGGTCAGGCCTGGATCCTTCTCAGTCCACCTCACTTCAGCCCCTGCCCACAGTCTCATCCACACAAGTCATGTCAGGGAGCTCCAGGTGCAGGGCTGACTCCCCCTCGGTTCCTCAGCCCTGTGTGTTCCTGCCCCTCTCCTGGCCATGTTCCATCTATCAGGAGCACACCAGGTGCTTTCCCTCCACAGAGCATCCTGTGTTTGCTCTAACCAGTCACCATAAACCCTGTGGCTTCAACAATGCAAATGATTCTATTGTAGTGTGCAACCTATGTGATTGAAATGAGCCCCCAGGGCCATGTTTTCTCCAGGGCTGCTGGGGAGAATCTTGCCTCTTCCAGTATCTAGAGGTGACTATGGGCTTCGGGCTTTGGCCTGTGGCAGTCCTCTCCTCCTTGACTTCTGCTTCCATCCGTCTTCTGACTCCAGCCCACCTGCCTCCTTCTTATAAGATCCCCATGATGCCATTGACCACCAGGTCAGCCCAGTTGTGGGTGGCTGTTTCGAATGCTCTGGAATCTTTGGCACTTGCATTGTTGGCAAATCACAGAGAGGACAGTTCTGCTTTTTCAATAAACAGGATCCAAAAGTCAGAACGTGCCACTGCTGTGTGACACAGTCCCTGGTCTCATGAAGAGTTTCACACTTAGACTGTTCCTGGTTGTGTGGACAGGAGATGTGGTTAGAGTCCTGCACAGTGAGGTTTGTGATACCTGTCTGGGCAGCAACATTGCTGTCCTCATGTGACTTGCTTCCTGTCTCATTTTTATAGAAACAATAAAATCGTTGGTTTACTTGTAATTTTATTTTATCTCTAAATGACCATAAAAGAGGGAGAGGGACATTCATAGAACAACAGCAACAACAACAAAATGAAACTTTTAGGAGATAAAAAATAAAATAGCTTAAACAAAAAACTCAGTACAAGGTTTTAAAAATGCCCTTGACTGGTGTGGCTCAGCAGGTTGGGTGCAAACCTAAAGGTCAACAGTTCAACTCCTGGTCAGAGCACATGCCTGGGTTTCCGGCCAGGTGCCTGATTGGGGGCACGTGAGAGGCAACCGACCAATGTTTCTCTCCTCCTCTTTCTCCTTTCTTTATCACTCTCTTTAAAAATAAAGAAATAAAATCTTTAAAAAAGAAAAAGAAATTGAAAATAAGTTGAGATATCACTCAGGAACTAGAGCAAAAAGAATAAGAGATTTTCTTTAATGGAGCAAAAACTAAGAAAAAAAGACAACAGGTCAGTGTAAGAAGTCCAATACCAAATAATAGAAATTCCTAGAAAGAAAGAACAGAGAAAATGGAGGACAGAAATCATTATAATTTAAGAAAATTTCATGAAACTGAAAAGCATAACTATCCAGAGAGCAAAGAAATACCAAACGAAGTTTTAAAATTCCCCACTGAAGAAGGATATTCCAAAAGCTTCCAAAAAAGAATATGTCACATAGAAGGCATAGGGAATCATACTGGTTTTAAACTTTTCAACAGCAAAATTGGACAAAGACTATGGAGCAATGACCTTTAAATTCTGCAGGAAATTGTTTTCATAATACATGACATTTTTTGAGGAGGAAGTTTTAAAAAAATCCCGTTTCCAGGAAGTTCCTGGAGAATGCACTTCATCAAAATGAAAGAATTCTTCTTTCTCCATGAAGAGGAAGAAACAGAGGGTATGGCACAGGAGACAGGTTAGGGGAACTCCCAGGAAGAAAGAACACAGGTTCCCAGAGTAGCACCGGTTTGCCAGGTGTAGAACAACCAGTCCGTTGGAATAGTGTAACCTGGCAGACAGATATGCCTAGGGCAGCCGTCATCAGCCCTGCTGCCAATGTACTGTTCTTTTAACTTCAGACCAATAAGCCTGGGTAAGATTTTTATCCATATGCTGTTTGATTTAACTATATGCTGATGATGTTCCTGTTCTCTCTTCCACTTTCCACTGTTTGGATCAGATAAGACATGTATTCACTCCCCAGCAGTGCTCCCCTGCCCACTCCTGAGAGCTGGAGGTGGGTGATGGGAGCCAGACCATGACCTCAAGATGGTTCAGCTTATCTTTTCACAGGAATTTTCATCCAACAGTGTCACAGTTGCCCTTTTCTTATACAAATGGGTTTGTGCTTGCTATTGTTTTTCAAAAATAAATATATATTTTTTAGGGATAGATATCCAGGTAAAACGGTGAGTGATACAGAAAAGACAATTTACTTTCCAGGGCATGAGCTTGTTCACCAAGGTAAATTCCAGTGTCACCCTAGCTATTCCTGGATCTTTAATCCATTTCTGGATTTCATACAAAATGTTTTTTTAACTTTTTAAAATATTTTATTTATTTATTTTTAGAGAGGGAAAGGAGGGAGAAAGAGAGAGAGAAAAAAAACATCAATGTGCAGTTGCTGGGGGCCGTGGCCTGAAACCCAGGCATGTGCCCTGACTGGGAATCAAACCTGCGATGCTTTGGTTCGCAGCCCACACTCAATCCACTGAGCTATGCCAGTCAGGTTGGATTTCATACAAAATGTTTTACTGGAAGTCTTGGGGAAATTTAGCTCAAAGAAAGCCTCAAATACAGCAACCCAGAAACTTGCATTAAACTTGAGATTTGGGGGCCTTACTACATTCTCCAAAATTTGTAAGCTAGCCTCTGTGTGACCCAGATGTGGTCCTGCATGTCCTTCCATGTGCCCGCAGATGTTTGAGCACCCGTGGAAACTTTGGTTGTCACTCTAGGCATGAAGGTTAATTTATTTGAGTGATTCTGAAGATATTTAGAGAAACTTATTTCTATCTATAGACAAACATGGGAGCTTGAGTAGTTCAGTTACATCTGAATTCCTCATCTTTCCTTTCATCCTCAATGAGACTCTGGTTCTACTTCCAGAACAACTGTATGTAATATAACGATACAAGAGAAGGCACTCAATGGAAGTCAGAACTCCTAATGCTATTCCTGAAACAACTAGGAAAAAGGACTCTAGAAATTAGGAGCCTGGGAAATGAGCAAGATGTGGGAGCTTCTACTCCAGTGAGCAGAATGAGATATTCTGCCTGAGCCCTGATGCTCTGGGGAATCCATCAGGTCCACCATGGTGTCAATCTCTATAAGTACAGGTGCTGTCTATCATGAACGAATCTTTCATCTAATTCTTTGAACTTGGAAAAGGAGGCTCATAGGAGTTTTGGGTGTTCTTGGATGTGACATAGCAAGTCTCTCTGCTCTGTCTCTGAGCTCTGAGCCTCCTCCTCTTCACCTACCCTGGAAGAGGCCAATAGACCCAGTGCTAGGGGTAGGGACAAGGAGATTGAAGAGAACCATTTTGCAAGAATCCTAGAGCTGGGTTCTAGGATTTCTTTGGTCCTAGACCTGGACCAAAGAAATATCAGTAGAGGTAGTGAGAAGTGGCTAGATTTTGGATATATTTTGAACAGGTGACAGGTTGATGTGAAGTGAGAGGAACTAAGGATAAACCCAAATGGTTTTTGCCTGGACTATTAGAAGACTAAAGGTGCTTTAACAGGAACCTAAACAACAAAACAAAGAAACAAGCAGGGTATAGTTAAAGACACTGCATTAGAGGTCAGGTGGAGAGTGACCAGAGGAGAGAGAAGAGGGATTTCGGGGGGAGAGGGGGAGGGGTTTATAGGATCAAAGTTAAAGGACACATGG